>RWJN01000363.1:0-35572 GCA_004332605.1 Steccherinum ochraceum
CAAACAAGAGCAAACAGACGCGTCGGGCGTCGAATTTGGCCAGTGTGAAGGCACTGAAGGGCGCGGTGTCCGAGTGTTCCAATCGGCCCTTGTCGTCGCCTTTCTGCCTGTGCTCGTCGTCTCCCTCGCTGACGCGCCCCATTCCGCGTTTATGCCATTCGACAATCCGCCATGGCCAGCTCACGCAAAACCCGCTCTCAGCTGGCACTTCCCGATATCAACCCTGACATCCTCGCTCGGTCGCCGCTCAAACTGGCACGCACAGCACACAAGCAGAACGCCAATGCCACTCCTACGATGAACGATAAGCAAGCAATTTCCGAGGCCGCACAAGATCAAGATGTCCCGTCGAAGAGACCATCTTCGCCGCTCAAGGATACGATGGCACTTAGGGAACGAGACTTGAAGAGGGCCAGGCGTGAGGGTTCGGGTTCAGATAGCGAGAATAAGAACGAGAGTCCAGGACCTGCTGCGTACACTTTCCAGTCTCCCAAGAAACCCTCCTCATCATCATCTGCACCATCCATTGGCGCAGAATATACTCCCATCAGGCTGCAGCGAGCATCCTCCGTACCACCAGAGACGGCAACTCCTATACCTCATCTAGATCTCAATCGCGTACCTCCTTCTCCATGGCGTACTCCCGGCCTCAAGCTACGTATAACGACTGTGTCGTCCATGGAGTCCATTCAAGACACACCGAAGGCAGCACCAGACGTAGGACATGATATCGTGATGGCCACGCCCACTGCCGGTCCCAGCACGCTACCACTATCTATCCCTGAAGTAGCGGCGGAGGCAACCTCATCTCAGGCGAATTCGTCAAGTGACGCCCACCCTCCTTCGTCGTCGCCTCTACCGTCATTACCTACATCCCCTGTCGACGAACAACCTCCAGCCTTAGAGCTAGATGCCGTGACTCCTCGCAAGCCTGCCCTCTCTACTTTAGCGCCTACATCCCCGTTGACACCACTTCCCGCTACCCCGCGCGCACCCAGGACCGTAGACAATGTTCAGAATACTGGGCAGAAGCTGCTGGGCACTGGCGCGAATGCACCTTTTGCCCCTCCCAAGACACCTATCGCGTCTACCAGCCGTCTACCCCGACCGTCATCTATACTTCAGCTCAACGGAGCAACTTCTTCCAAGCCAGAGATTAAACCAAAGGGTCCCTCCCGTGCTCGAGCCATGAAGCCCAAGCAAGTATCCTCTTCGATACCCTTAGGTGGTCGGATGACACGCTCTGCGTCGTTGAGACAACAGGAGACGAAGAAACGGGAAGACTCGGGAACGGCGGCGGCGGCCCCTCATGCGGGAAAGGTCCTTCCGCGGCCTAGTGCAGGTGAGTACTATCTCAGTGCGCGCATACATTGGCTAATTTATGTCAGCTCCCTCCGCTCTTGGGCTTGGGGTCCCTTCAGGATCAAATGCGCCTTCAACGGCTGTCAAGACACCGGGTAGACGGCGGTCAATGTCGTTCTCTTACGCGCAACCTACGACCAGCTCCGTGGCGAAGTCAAACCCTGGCTCTCCCACAAAGCCACATTCGTCCATCCAATCTACAGCGCATATGCGGTCCTTCACCTTCTCGCATGCTCCACAACCTCCTCCCTCGTCTTCCCTGTCGAACTTATCCCTTGCCTTGGAGAAACTTAATGTGCCACCACCGTCCAGGCCAAACACAAGCATGGGTTTCAACCGGGACGCTCGAGGAGAAGACACGGACGACGAGGACGCGTCTTCGATACCTTCCACCACCAAATCCAAGGATGACGGAGATATCGCGATGCGCTCGACAGGGTCAAGTACGATACCACGACCTGCCCCTGCACTCAAACGATCGAACACTGTTGGACCTTCTTCACTGTCTACACCGTCTTCTTCCAAGCTGCAGGCAACGACGCACTCGAAGTTGATGCTTCCCCCTCCGGTGCCAAAGGCGAGACAGGCGTTAGCGGGCCCTTCCTCATCTTCCTCTACGACAGTCGAGCAACCGAAGAAGATAAACCTGCAATCAGGAATTGTTGCAGGCAAAGCCAGAGGGAAGTTTGCGTTTGGTGGCAGCAAGACGCAGATTACGGGTAAACCTAGGATCTTCGGTGCGGGTGCATTGTCTGGACCGAAATCGCGAGTAGTCCACCGTGCCAGTAAGCAGTCGAGCCTTCCAGTGGTGGAAGGTAGCCCGGTCAAGGGTGGAAATTTCGGCAGCATGAATGAAGAGTCAGACGCCGAGGGTCCAGTCGCTGATCCTTCCAAAGTGGCTTCCGACGAGGTCAAGGAAGTTACCAATGATATGGGCATGTTCTTGGCTGGCTCATCTTCGGGAGACGCACCTCCTCTTCCGGCACTCAATTTCGGTGCTACTGCTACGGAAGGCGCACAGGAGAGCTCGGACGCGAAGGAGTCCAAAGCAGCGGATTCATGGAAAGCTAATGCGGGTCGGCGAGCATCCATGGCATCTCAGCTCCTCACTCAATCACTCTCGTCGATGCCCAAGACTCCACCACGCCCGGTCGCTCCTGCGACGGAAGGGAAGGGCAAAGGACGCGCAGGACTTCGCTCGTCCAGCAGTTCCTACCCCGCGACGGCGGGGCAAGGGATGCATACCGCCCCCGGTGCGCTTGGGAAGGCGAAGGCTACTGGGTCACCGGATGGAGCACATGTCTCGAAGAGCAAGTCAGGCGGAGTGGGGTCGTCCTCGGGTTCTTCCTCGTTGAAAATACTGAAGGACTGTACGATCTTTGTGGATGTACGGACGGACGATGGAGACGATGCGGGCTCCTTGTTCGTCGATATGCTGAAGGCCTTGGGCGCGAAGGTCAGTGCTATCGTGTTTGATGCGTGTGATTAACCGACTGACTATCACTTGCTTGCGCAGATTCCGACTCGAGTGGGCCAAACGTGTACACATATCGTCTACAAGAATGGCCTCATGAGCACCTTAACGCGATATCGGTAGGCGACCAACCTGCGTATATGCAATCTTCAGATGCTCAGCGCTTTTTACAGTCTTCTACATGAGCCGCGACCTCATGTTGTTGGTATTGCCTGGGTGGTGGAGTGCGCTGAGCAGAGGGCCAAGGTTGACGAGAAGAAATTTCTCGTTGATTTGACTCTGACCAATGTTGCGGGTACCAACAAGGTGAGTATTAGACCTCCGTTCTCATCCTTCAAATGTCTCATCGCTCGTTGTACAGCGACGTCGATCTATGCTTCCGAAGGGGCTGTCTGAGGGTGATATGATCCCCAAGGACCTTCCACCTCATCTTGCAGGACCGTCCGGTGGTGATCAGACTCAGGATGCAGATCGGTCGATAGATTCTACCACATCTTCTCGTACGTTCGATCTCATACTCCTTCGAATGGACTATCTGACTAACTAAACTGTTTTAGTTGGCTCAGATGACAGTCCGAAGGGTGCCGATGACGGTTTGACTCCATTGGAACGAGCTAGACGGCGGAACAACACTATCAAGACAATGTTTGCTCGGGCTGCTGCCACTTGATCTTCGTTTCGTCGGGGTTTCCTTTTTACTGAGAGGTCTACATACATACAGCTGTAATTCTATTCCATCTACGACGACGATATCCGCACGGTTCATATGTTTCTTAGTACGCCCAACATTTATTGTTATTCGCATTTTCTACTGCCACGTCTATGCATCTAGTGTTCCAGGCTGTCACGAATTGCGGTTCAAGCCCGAGGCCCTGATCAGTTCCTGTCAGTGCACATGGTTTTGCAAGAAAAGTCTTGAGCACGCACGCCATAGCCCACTGGCCATTGTTCGCGCTGCATTCACCGGCAGGTTGGATACCCGGCGCGATACATCCATTCAACACGGAGTTGGCATTGTCCGCCTGTGAGATCAACGGTCAAACAAGAACTGAAGGATGAGTAACAGCGTGGACGTACCAGTGCATCCCAGCAGTACTCAATCAAATCGCCGTCCGTCCTGGTGTTGCCGAAGGATACCCGACAAGTACTGAAGTCGACAATAATAGGGTTCGGAAATCCGGTGCCTTGAATAAATGTGGGACCTGCCAATCCGTGGTATGTCACTTGTTCGGCGCTCTCTGGGAATACAAGGCTGCATGATACTACCCACCGATCGTGTTTTGGAAGGACCGCAGGATGCTGATGAGGTTGTCACAGTCGCCCACACTGGGATGAGGGTTTGCGGGGTTGAAGTTGGCGCAAGTGACTGAGCCTTCGGAGCAACTCGTGTCAATATAGAGGTCCGTGTACCAGGAAGTCCTCTGAACGACTGACATGCCTGACCACATTGACAGATGCTTGGATTGATGCATTCGGAAGGGCTGGTCGTTGCTGTGGTAGAAGTGTCTCTTTGCGAGACGACTAGTTCCCGAGCCTCCCAAACGTGACGAGCGAGGAGGGAGTCCTTTGGCTCAACGGGATAAGCTTTGGGAATGTACCCAGGACAGGCTGAAGCTGTGACGTTCACAGCGTCGTTGCCAACTCGTAGTGCTTCTGTGACGAGTATCTCTTGTCCTGCACATCCTCCTGAGGCCTATTCGTCAGACAGCTATCAACGAATTGAGGACACCAAGGACAATCTTACCAAGTGTAAGATCTGGAGAATAATTGCGGCACAGACCGATTCTTACGAAGGGTACGGTCAGCAAGATCAAAGGGAGAAGGCTCTTCATCGTTGAGCAACGCGTGGATCGTAAGCTTGGGGTTGACCCGATTTTATATCCCCAGACCACTGCAACGATCCCCACACTCAGGCTGTCGCAAATACCAACATTTTTGAGGCCAATCATAATGACAGCTCCGTGAAATGCGCAGCAACATGTTCCCGTCTGAGGACACCGCACCGTGCAAGGTGGACACAAGGGTCGAAATGACTCTTCTCACCGTCTGTCGAGGATTGGGCTCGCACTCGCTGAGGTACCTGGCGGCGACTCGGACATCAAAGTAAGAATGAGCGGTGTCATAGAAAGTAATAATAAAATCGCAAAAACATCCAGACCCGTCAAAGTATATCTACTCAAGATAATCCCCACGAGCATTCAACTCATCGCTCAAAGCTCGAACCAGCTGGTGCATCAGGTCACGTCTGTGCGCACCGCTCTTCGCGCCACTACTGGCAGGCGGCTTCGAAGAACCTGACGTTTTGGGAGGCTGCGCGGCCTTTGTCCCTTGACCTTGGGGAGCAGGGGTCTTAGGAGCGGGGGTCTTAGGATCGGCAGTCTGAGGAGCTCCTTGGGACCCAGCAGCCTGTGCTTGCTGCTGTGCTTGCTGCTGCGCCTGATCCTGCTTCTGCTTCTGCTGCTGATCTTGCTGCTGATCTTGCTGCTGGCCTTGATCCTGGTGCTGACCTTGATCCTGGTACTGGTCATTATCAATGTTGATGATGAACGGTTGACCATTGTAGCCTTGGCTGCGAGAGAGTCGTCAAGTCCTGCACGTTTTCAGTCGCACGTCAAGTTCACTCACTAGCCGCCGTTTTGTCCCTGATAACCAGAAGGAGGTGGGTAATATTCTCCGTAGTTAGAGGGAGCGTTCCCTCCAGGGCCAGATGGATTGTTTCCCTCGGAGCCAGAAGGCGCGCTACCTCCAGGACCAGATGGACCATTTTGCCACGAGTTAGGTGTGCCATTCGATCCAGGGCCTGGCGCGCTCTTGGAAGGACCTCGGTGTCCTGAGTTTTGACGACGGTACACAGTCCAGTCGCGGCGCGCTGCGTGACTGATGGGATGATCTGAGTGAGTCTATGAGATGTACCCTATATAGTCAACACTTACGCAGTGATGCTGTCGACCACCAGGTCCTGAGGACCGTTCTTGTCGGGGTTCTTGATCACCATACCCGGGTGAACGACGGTCTCCCTTGACACTATGTGCTGAGGCGCAGGAGCATATGAGGGATAATCTCTCCTTCTGCAATCGTGGTACACATTAGTACAAGCTTATGCGATCATAGTTCGTACGAAAACATACATGGGAGCTGCGAGAGCAGGTGCAGCCGCGGCAGCGGCAAGAGCAACAGTAATAATGGTTGAAGGACGCATCGTGACTTGAGAGAATTTCCTGAGTAGTAGGGTCGTAAAAGGTAGAACGAATGGACGTTGGAAATTTGCGAATTGGGTCGATCAACGACGAATGAACGTAAAGCTAGATAGGATAAAGTCAGTCAGGTGTTCAAGAGTTATCACAGGAAGCAACTAACGTGCTCGGCACCGAAGCAATCGAGTAGCTTGAGAAAGAAAGGAGGAGAGCACCGCTGAAGAATCTGGGCCGGTGGGGCTTCTCTATTTATACTGCTGAAAGCACCAAGAGGCTCCTCAACGAAGGGGGCGGTTCTGCGAGCAATCATGCAAACCCTGCAGGATTAACGCAAGCCAGTGCCGTTAGAAAAGTTCA
This sequence comes from Steccherinum ochraceum, assembly GCA_004332605.1. Taxonomy (NCBI): domain Eukaryota; kingdom Fungi; phylum Basidiomycota; class Agaricomycetes; order Polyporales; family Steccherinaceae; genus Steccherinum; species Steccherinum ochraceum. The sequence goes on from RWJN01000363.1 coordinate 6,388, forward strand.
TCTATGCATCAGAGGTGAATGAGGGTACGATACCGTCATCCTATCATTGTTTTGGACCGAGCGCAAATTCTTGGAGCACAGTAAAGCATCACATCGTCTTGGCAGGCTTCTTTCGACATCGCCTACAGGGCAGAGCTGTATGCGGTAGTCTAGTAGGAACACGACCTTGAGCCCCATGCAATCTTCGTGTCTAGCTGGCTCGATGACCCGAGAGGCGTCACGGTAACTACTTAGAACAAGCCGGGACAACTTGAAATGGCAATGTCGGACGAGCGCGGCGGAACTGTGGCGAGCTCGTCGAGTGCCACCCAAACAGGATCGCACAGACCGCTGTCAGACTCATCAGCAAGTATGTAAGATGCAGATGTAAGTAGTAGGGTGCGCCGACCTTCGAACAAAAGCCCCGCATTGCCTTCAAGTTGATGTGCCACCTGATATTACGATCCTATCGAAAGGCGCAATGGTGATTTTGAACGGATAGGATTCAGTGATATCACAGCAATATACAGCATTAGGGTGTTCCTCATGCAATTCCTGCCAACACGGACTGGTATGGTGGCCGCGAAGGGTAATGGACATTATGGACAACGAACGTAGGCATTGTGCGGGCGCGAAACGACGCGCGATAAACTTCGCATAACGTGTCGAATACGTAAATCGGCTGCCACGCGCCCGGCACTGATCTCGATCGACTCACCGACTCAACTTGGACTCAACGCCCACAGGCATGCATTACAGAGCACAGCTGTTTTCTAACGTCAGACGGGTATGCCGGGAATGTCAACTACTGATGTACTCACTGTCCGGAGATGCACTCAGCGAAACCACGGTTCTTTCTGGATTCGTAATCCTTTCGCAGCTTCGGCGATTACTCCGGCGAAGTCGATCAGCTCTCTTTCTGCCTAATACATGCTCCCTTCTACCCATGCAAGCCCTATATTTGATTTGAACTCTTCAATAATATCCTGACGTGTTTTGGGCGCAGGAAATCCACTAGGTTAAATCCTTCATTCGCGTCAGTGATCCGTCTTACACCCGTAATACCCGGAGTATCCGCGATTTCAACGTACGTTCGAGCCAACCAGTTCATGTTCGGAAAGCTTTGAAGCAGCGACACCAATCTGACAGACTCTTCGACAGAGAACGAAGGGCATTCGCATCGCATGCGTGTTAGCTCTTGGCCGTACGGAAGGGCTCAGTAAGCATGCTACTTCATACGTGTACCTGCCGAACTAGACTGAGACAGATTGAGTGTCGAACTTATCTCTTCCCGTAGTGACGACTGTGGCATGAAGTAATCGGACCAAGACCAGTCGTATAAAATGCTGGTGAACATCAGGTCGTCGTCATTAGCACTGTCTTCTCGCAGCTCGACAATCAAGTCCCCAAAACGACATGTCGCATGAAAAGCAAATCACGTTGTACTCGAACGACCTTGGACCAAATGGCTGGTATGTCGCTCTTTCTTCCTCTCCCGTTTCCACTTACGGACTCGAACTTTACAGGAAGGTCACCTCGCTCCTCGAAGAGCTTGGCTTGACCTATGAAACGATCTTCCTGGATTTCAACAAGGGCGAACACAAGGCATTGGAATATACGCGCATTAACCCGAATGGTCGGATCCCTGCCATCATCGACCACAAGAACTATGATTTCGTTGTGTGGTACGTGGTACTATTACATTTTTTCCCGTTCACTCACAGTGGAAAGCTGAAGCAAGGCATGACATTCTACAGGGAGTCTGGCGCTATTATGCTCTACTTGACAGAGAAGTACGACAAGGAGCGCAAGTACACGTATGCGTCCGACTCTGAGGTGGAGAAGTATGCCCTGTTGCAGTGGGTCTTCTTTCAAGTCTCAGGCCAAGGGTACGTCGGGGTTCATGCTTCCCAGTCACGATGGGCCGCTAATTCCAACGTGATCCCGCCATAAATGCGTTCCACAGACCCTACTTTGGTCAAGCCTCGTGGTTTGTTAACTTTCACCATGAACAGCTCCCATCCGCAAAGGAGCGGTATGCAAACGAGGTCAAACGTGTTCTGGGAGTACTCGAGGGATACCTGTCCAAGGCCCAGAATGGTTGGCTCGTGGCCGGGAAAGTAACCATCGCCGACATCATGTTTGCCCCGTGAGTGCCAGACGTTTACCTTCTCCGCTGTCATACTGACGTACGTGTTGAACCACAGGTGGGATGATTGTCTCCCTTACATTCTCGCTGACTTCGACTTCAAGAAAGAGTTTCCTGCGACCTACGAGTAAGCCGTGTCTCCTTCGTTTGTCTATGACTACGAGCGAGAAGCTCAATGACATCTCCCTACTATCAGCTGGCACCAGCGCGTATACGCTATTCCAGGCGTGAAGAAAGCATTGGATGACTGGCATGCGGTCATTGAGAAGCTGTATGGCAAGCGATCCTAGGCTGCCGTTTGAGTTTCGTTCGTGTTGCTCAACTACGTAGTACGGTGTACCGAACAATGTCCTCTCGCTGATGGAATAGCGGAAGTCGAATAACATAACGCCTTGTCAAGTATCATGTTCACTCTTGGCACCATGAAACCTTGAACATATGTATTCGATTCAGCTACTGAAAAATCAAGTTGAGAGTCTGCAGAGCAAGCCTCAAGCTGGACATGAACGCCACAATGAACCGCGCAGAAAGCCCAAGTATTATTGACCAAATCACGCCGCATCTGTCTTGCTACCCGATCTCCCCATTCGATACGACGTGTCTTAATTCTCCTGCTCATTCTCCAGAGCCCTCACGAGCAGCTCAAGCAGCTCGCGCTTATGGTGTCCACCCCTGTGGTCTCCGTGATGCGAACCCCAGGCGGGGCGACCCCAGTGGTGACCAGGGTGAGGGTGAGAGTCGTGCGATTGGGGAGGCTGGTTCGGCGGCTGCGTAGCCTGAGGCGAGGGGTTTGAATCATCCGACTGACCGTCTGGTTGCGAAGTGGGAGTGGGAGCGGGTTGCTGCGTCCCTCCAGATTGTTGTGGTGCAGCATAATTGGGCATATGATCCACTCCGATCGTAAAAGGAGGAAGACTACTTCGAGTGGAGTCAGTATGTATTTCAACCCGGACGGCCGCGGCACTCACGGTGATCCTGAACCCGGTGTGGCGGGCGAAGGTGCAGGAGGAGGGCCCCCAGCGGCACTGGAATCGGTGGGAGATGGCTGAGCTGCGTCGGGAGAAGGAACATTTTGCCACGCTTGTTCACGGCGCTCTTTCCAGTAAGGACGAGCAGAGTATCTGTCGCAGTTCAAATTAGCGGAATTCCATCTCTCTAACAGAAGCGATGAAGACTGACACGGCGTTGCCTGTGCCACCTCTGGCTGACAGTTGTCCTGCAGGCACAAAAAACGGGGCGGCAATGGCAGGCGAGGCGACGAGAGTTACGAAGGCAGCAACGAATATGCTTGAAGTACGCATCGTGACTTGATAGACGATTAGAAAAGAAAGGGGTGCGAGCTGAACAAATAGGTGTGAAAAAGATGTGGTGAATGGGTCGTTCAACGACAAAAAAAATGAAAACTGGCTGGAGCATCATAGTCATCAACAGCACATTCGCGAAGTAGGACACTGTTAACTCACCGAAAACCAAAGAAAAGTTGAAAGTTCGAAAGAAGAAATGAGCACCGCTGGAGGGTCCAAGATTCTTGGCACTCCATTTTATACTCGTCGAACGGCAGGAAGGACGTGCTTGAACAGCAGCCGGTGCAGTAGTGAGATAGAACATGACAGCGTGCGTCAGCATACCGTCATACTATCAGTGCCCAATGCGAGCGCACGATCGTTGCTCTGAACAACTGATGCTTTCGACCACAAGATGCTTCGAAATGTATTGCGCCGTGAAAGTCTGCGAAGCTTGACGTTAATTTCGTAAAAAGTCGCTGGGCTTCGGATATGTGGCGCTGTAAGATGACAGTGCCTAGAGAGATTTGGATTGCGTCCTGTCATGCTTTCAGCAGCGTCGTAACCTCGACGAAGGACGTGGCAGAGCTGCAAGATCCAGCTCAACTTTACGCCCATTGAGCGCAATTCCGAGCGGGCAGCAAATGTTCTCGACTTGAGTTGATCTGACATGTTTGTACGCGCCGCTCAAACGCAGATTCATCACTACGAGAATCCGAGTAAGACCACCTGAATTGATCCACGGATTATATAGTACACACCGATTTTCTTTTAGCCACTGCTGACCACAGGTGCAGGTAGCAAGTTTACAGGGTGATGGATCGTAAGACGAATGTTCACAATGTCCACACCTCAACCATCTATTGACTAATTACCAGGATCCTGGTGATGCAGAGTCGGAGCAGGCGAAGTCAGGCTGACTGATCAATGTGAGTCCATGATCGGGCTGGCTTGAGGAGGACTTGCCTGCGATCCCTGCGCTTCTCCCGAGTACACCGTCATAAAGTCTTGGTACTCTTGAGCATGAAAGTCTTCCGAAACTAACGACGAGCCATGCGGAGCCCCCTAGAAGAGTCTTGACCGAAATAGCGATCGCGGTAACGCCCAATGCATTCGTACACAATCGACTTGTCGCCTAATGGGAGTTTGTTGAAGCAGCTGGACGCAGCTGCAGTAGGCATTATGTCAACCTTCATCACAAAATACAAGGGTAATATAGCATACTGACCTTGATAAGAACGTAGAGGATCCTGAGGAGACTTAATCGGCGGTTCATACGTGGAGGCGTACTTGATGATATAGAGGGTCTTCACACCGAGTGTATCGCAGACATTGCATAGTATGTCCCATCCGATCGGCTTTAGAGGACCAGATTCGACGATAATCTTCTGCGGTACGAAAGCCCGCTTCTTCAGCGAAGTGATGACACTCCAGGGTAAGAGTGACGTGGCGTGAAAATCCTTTATGTACAACGGCGGGATATCCAAAGTCAGCGTCACGAGAGACTTGAGGAGATCTGAGACAAGCAATAGTGAAATTGGTATATTGGTCCGTAGGTGCGCCAGGTTGGGAAAAGGAAGAAGCATGCATTTGAAGTCCGTAAGGTCATAACAAAACCCACCACTCTCCCTCAATTTCGTCCAGGTTATGGTGAGACCCGTAATGAAAGACACTTTTGGAGTCTTTCTAGTGAGTTCCGACATCGAGGAGTCGCAAGTTTGATTATGGGATAAGACGGCATAATTTTTGAAGGCGAAGGCAAGAGACTGGTGTCGCGGCCGGAATCTGTCCTTGTCGATGGTCTTGCATAGTCGCCAAAAGTCCCCGTCGGACATGGAAGGGATATCCACTTCAGCGGAAGATTGCACCATCGGGATCATGTGGAAGGCGAGGAGATATGAATCAGTCAGGTCCAAAAAGGGGATCCTGATGTACTTGACTGGTAGTAGCACCTGCAGCATGAACGAGGTCGACAGATGACTATACATTTGGAAATCCGCCAGAGATTCTAAGACACGGAACTGCATGACAACTGCTCGCATGATTCGATTCCATTGGCGAGAAAGTCCGAGCACCGTGCGATAGAGAAACCACCTTCGCTTCGGTGAGGACCAATCGGTGCTCAGCCAAGCACGGATCAAAATGTCTTCGACCAGTTCGTCGGGAAAAGTCTGCAGTAGGATAGCCTCGTTCGAGTCCGCCGCTTCTGGCTCGGTGTCGACAGCATCGATTGTGCGCGGGGCGGGGCTCGCGAAGAAATGAGAGAAGCGATCCATGCTGGCTGTCGCTTGACCGGACTTCAGTGGTTGTTGAAGCTGCAGTAAGAACGGTGCTCACCTTTTACTACGACCTTATTGTTCTCGTTAACGTTACTCGTGCGCTCAAAAGTCGAAAGGAACGAGTCGCAGCAGAAATCAAAGTTCTCCGGGGAAGAGGAACGGCGCAGAATGAGACTAGGAGCTGGAAGCACTGAGCTTAACAGGAGCCTGTGAGGTCACAATATATGGATCACGGTGTGACATTATCTAAGCGCTGTGACGCATCCAGGCGAGTGTCTGGAAAGTGTCACGCTACCTCGAGGCTTGTCCCGCTCGACGCTCCGCGCGACCCCCGCCGTGTCTGTTGCAGGCTTCACAACGTCGGCAACATCTCTCTCGTCTTCTGTATTTTTCTATCTATTACTCCCGCTAGCCTCCATGCTTGGATATCACTTTTAACATTCCCTTCGTTTTGAGACACGTTCACGACCCGGCCATCGTAATATACCTCTTGTCACAACCATACCCAACACTCAGCATTCTTGAACAATTATAGCCTACGAAACACCTTCAAATTCGCTTCGTTCAATCCGCCACCACTTCCCAGCGAGCCCATGGCCGATATCGTCGATGGAAGGTGCCATGCTAAGAAGGCGCCCGACAGTCCTCCACTCATTCAGCATGGCAATCTGGTTTTCCAAGGTACGTTGCATGCACCTCTATATGGGTCCAGGATGCTGATTCTACTCTATTGTCTCTAGCACACCATGTAAGTGGTCAATTCGACAGCGATTATCACTTCATGAAGCCTCACCAGCGGGAGCTTAGGTTGGGTGGATCATCACTGGGACATTCGCGATGATCTCGATAGTCACATCCTTTTGGCTGATAAATAAGCATCTGCAGTGGTATACAAACGTGAGTTAGTCTTTGAATACATCTTGTGTATGAAGTTGATCGGTTTCTGGTGCATTAGAAGAAAGAGCAGCGCTGTAAGCACATTTTATCCGGCAGGTCCAGCTATAGCTCACGTTCCTGCAAGATATCGTGCGGATTCTCTTCATGGTCCCCATATATTCCGTCGTTAGTTTCGCGTCCTATCTTTTCTGGGTGCGTCAAGAATATCGTTCGCTATTCCCCAGGCACTCCCGCTCACACTGCTCGATAGAACCACTCAACACCGCTCTTGCTGTTGCGAGATTGCTATGAATCTACGGTCCTCACGGCATTCTTCTATCTCCTACTCATGTATCTTTCCTCGGACTTAGAGGAGCAGAAAGCCATCTTTCGCAAGGCACGCGTTTCTCGCTTTGCATACATGATACTTTGGCTGACTTCCCGTTCGCAGAACGGTTTGTCACGGGAGAATGATCGAGAGGCGCGCAGGAAGGGGGAGAAGATACAGAGATGGATGTTTCCGCTGAGCTCCATCAAGAGCAAGCCAGCAGTGCGTCGTCATCATCTTACTGATTGCTAGGAACTGCATTCACTAATTTCTGCTGTCAACCAGGACGGACTGTACTTCCTCCAGATGATGAAGTGGGGCGTGTTGCAGTACTGTGTCATTCGGCCAACGTAAGTCATGCCTTTGCTACCGATATCTGTCAAATACTGACCGGCGCGGCAAATTGCTCAGAACAACTCTCGCTGCTGTTATTTTGGATTACATCGGTCTTTACTGCGAGGATTCCTGGAGTCCTAAATGGGGCCATGTCTACGTCAGTGACAACATCGACATCTGCATTCGTGAAGTCGTTACTCACAGTTGACATCTCATACCTCTTCAGATCACTGTCATCATATCCATCTCGGTCTCAATCTCGATGTACTGTCTTTTGCAACTGTACATGCCTGTACGCCAGTATCTTGTTGTACACAAGCCAATCCTCAAGCTGTTCGCCATCAAGGCTGTTGGTTAGTGAGATTCGTATGCTGATATGTTCACCAATCGTACTCATAGCTTCGCACTAGTGTTCCTTACATTCTGGCAAGCTACCTTCCTGTCACTCTTAACTATGTTCAATGTAGTGAAGGATGTGCGTCTCTTACTTTTCACAATACTTTCGCGTTTAGAATTTACTGAGAGTCGATGCAGACGAAATACATGACCGCGGACAACATCAACATCGGTATCGGTGCTATTTTGGAGACCTTCGAGATGGCGTGCGTATTGTGCCTCTGATGCGTCGTTTCGTGGCTCATATCCTCCTCATGTGTAGTCTTTTCGCCTTCCTACATATCCGCGCATTCACATATCGGCCCTACAAGACACCTCCAGATCGCACACCTCGCTGGCGATCACTGGTCCACGCCATGAACTTCGCCGAAACCTTCCGCGAACTCTGGGCCGGTGCCATCTACATGTTCAACCGATACCGCGGCCGCGAGAACGACATGCAAGCGCGCCGAGACGCCGCACTGGAAGGCGTGTTTGGACGTTCCAGATACGAGATTGCGCAGAAGCAGCAGAAGCGCTCGCAGTACGATGAGAAGACGCAGGGCAGTGTCGCTGTAAGCGTGGACGTAGATGAGGTGGTGCACGTTGGAGAAGAGAGGCAGTGGCTAGGGGCAGGAGATAGCTATGCGTATGGGTTGAAGTATCAATCTAGGAAGGAGAAGAGTGATAGTTTAGGCACGCAGATTGAGAGGGAGCTGGAGATGAGAGGCTATACACGCCCTGGTACGTCCAATATATCTGTTCCACAAGAGATCCTTGTACTGACATAATATATCTGCAGAGCGCTCCAAGAATGGCTACAGCTACAACCCTATTGGAAACCTAGATTTGGACCCTGCACCCCGCGGTCAAAATCAAAGACACTCCCGTGGCCAGCGGTCTTGGTGGCGGAATGCCTTTGCTCGCATCTCGCAATCTGGCAGTGAGCCTGTGTATGACGATGAAGATATCGCGGCGGCCACCGCAGCACGTCAGTCAAACCGCCGTGCATCCTGGATACGCCGGTCAAGACAATTTTCGCCGCCTGCTATGGACTCAGTGCCACAAGACTTCGAAGATCCACCTCCTCCGTCGGTCATCCGTAGCTACAGAAGAAGCCCGGATCGTGCGGTGGCTCATCCCGAACTCACAGCTCCCGTCATCGATGTCACTGCGCCCTTGTTCATACCTCAGCCACCAACCTCTGCTGAGCTTGCCTCTCCGCAGATACCGCCCGCTCCACCCCGCAACTTCAAGCGTAAACCTCCATCTCAGGTGTTACCGTCTAGCTCCTCAGACACGAAGTTGCTCGTACCCACTGCACGGCCCCACGTACACCGTGTTGATAGCCTTCTCGGTCGTGTGTTTCCTGCATCAGATGCTTCCCACTCTGCGAGGTCAGGTCCAACATCGTCACATTCTCATCAATCTGCAGTCAGACTGGGTGGTGCGGCGGCGGTCGAAGTCTCCGGTACAGTCACTGCACAAGCTCCCCTGTTGGTTGACCCTGGAGCTGCGAAGCTGCAGAGTCAAGAACGCCTTGTCGAGATACCTCAACCCGCCTTTCCTCCATCGTTGTCGTCACCCGCTTATGTAGGAAACACCTCCGCCCCGTCAGGGCCACGGTCAAAGAAACGTCGCTCCTCGCATATACGTGATTCTGCGCAGTACCAGGAACCAGGCCAGCGCAAACTTCCTTCCCCGCAAGGCCGTCCGCGTTCAGGCTCAGGGAGTACCGACCCAGACCTCCGTCGCTCATCCCGCGTGTCGACGATTCCACGCACTGCGCATCCGGCAGACCCACATTCTCAACGACGCGAGCGTATTGTCCTGCCGTCGCCGCTCGCTCCTGTCGCTATCCCGTCCTCCCCTCCTCGTGGTGCTTTTGACTCAGCTCCGCTGACGATGTCACCCACAGCCCTATCGTCCCCTCCCCGATCCCCTCATGACCATTCCGACAATACAGTCCAGCCTGCGCAACTCCGTCGGTCCACCTACAACGCCAAGCGCTACAGCTACGGCCAAGGACAAGGATCGCGTTCTTCTCGAGACAGAGCAGAGCGTCGGGTCTCTGCTCCTCCTGAAGGTGGCACGGTACAGATGAACACGCCCATGCCCGACTACGAGCTTGGCTACGTGCGTGCGCCGACGACCGGCTCTCATCTTCGCTCTGTAGCTGAGGACGGGAGAGAACGGCGATGAGCTACGCGTTCGTTCTCGTTTCGTTTATATCATGGATCGGATTTTCCCCTTTTACTGCGCGGTGTTCTTGAACACTTGTCCTCTGGTTGCTACGTTTGATGTTATACTTATTTCTGTTCTGCTCTCCGCTTTTCATTTCCTTGCTTTGATCTCATCTTACGACTTCTCATGACGACTCTTAGTCTACGACTTACGACCCTACTCACGATCACGACCATTCTCTGCTACCGTGTCTCTCTGCAATCACATTCGGTGCTGTGTTCTCTAACGTCGCATCCTCCTTATCCCATGCGTGGCTGCTAGCTAGATCGCCGCCGACTCCGAGAGTCTCTTGGATTCGCCGTGACACAACTGAGAGTCAAAATTGCGTCGTCCAATCATGCAATGAAAGCCCGCTGAGATCACTCATGACTAGAATCATAAGGCAAGATAATAATGTATAAGTCGTCTCAGTCATCCTAGGGAGGGCCGTAAATACATAGGTAGCAGATGTAGATGTACGCAATCCGCAGTGGCTAAAGATGAGGAGATATTAGCATCGCAGTCTACAAAATCTGAATGGAAGGAATCTAGGAATGTGATCTATCTACGAGTAAGAAGGAAGGAAAATAATCTACGAGTCAATATGAAGAACGTGAGTGCCATCTACGGCGAAGCCCAGAGACCATGAGAAGCGCAGGTCCAGTAAGTTGAAGCCGGTACACCGAGGACCCAGAGGCAGAAGCGCAAAGACCAGAGGAGAGAACCGAGAACCGAGATGCAGAGACACTAGCCAAGATCAAGTCGCCGAAGGACCATCCTTGAGAATCGAAGCGTAAGAGGAACGAGAGGACCATCGCGCTGAGTGGAGTTCCCGAACAGTGTCAACCAAGAGAACGTCGTCCTCAGTGTACGGGACGACCGGGGGAAGCATGTCCGGCATGGGGCGTTGGACAGCTGGGCGGAGAGGACGCTTCTTGAGGACCCAAAATTGCTCCAAGTCCGGGATCTCGTTGTCGAACAGGATAGTCGGGGTGATGAGCTTCTCCAAGTTCTTCTCGTACGCGGTACGATGAGCGTGTACCGGCTTCCAGAGGCGTTGACGCGTCTTGGACACTTGGAACGTGTTCGCGACCGTCAGCACTGGAAAGTCGCGAGCCTCGGGCACTGCGTCCTCCTTCTCCTCTTCTTTCGCCTCTTCTCTTGCCGCACTACGTCTTGCGCGAGCTTGCTGAGAGCGTACGCCTCCGCGCTTGCGACGACGCTTCTTGGTAGCGGCGTTGACGGCGGGCTGGTCGGGAGCTTGAGTGCTGGTGCTGGCGACTGGTTCGGTCTCAAGGGATTGTTGCGACATCTGAGAAGACGCTGATGCATCGGCTACTTGTCTTGCCTTGCCTTTGCCCTTGGTACCGACTGTGATCCAATCGGACTCTTGAGGGTCAGATGCGTCTGGCGCTGGAGTAGAGATGTCGTCCTCTTCTGCCTCGTCCGCTCGCGCCTTGCCCTTGCCCTTTGCTGAGATCGGCTGAGGTACTGCCGAGGTGCTCGCGATGGGCATGTCGTCCTCTTCAACCGTTGCTAGGACCTCTACCTTCTTCTTTGCGCGCCTCTTCTTCCTCTGCTTCCTGTCACCCGCTTGCTCGCCATTGATCTCGTCCAATTCGGGTGCATCTACCCGCTGCTCGACGTTGTTGCTGGAGGATTCCTGTATGGAGCGAGTGTCAGCGACGAAAAGATCACCACGGACCAGCAGCTCCTCACCTCAAGATTTTCGCAAAAGGTTTGGTCCTGAACCCCGCCGTTCATGAGAGATTGTGCCTGTAGACGTGCAAATGATTAGCAAGTGCGAGCGCCTCCTGAACCGAAGACTTACTTTGGTGCTGTCAGCGACAGGGCCGTCAAGCACGACGACACCAGTGGACACACAATCACTCTTGGGGGTGCGGGAGACTTCACTGTTGACGATGGCATGCCCCTGTCGAATAGCGTATGAGTATCGATGAACGTGATGAAATACGAAACTCACCTGGTTGCTATCAGCGATGGCACCAGGAGGTAAACAATCCGAGTCTTGCATTGAAGTCGAGCGAGCTTCTCCATGGATGAACCGCGTCTGTTGAATAGGGTATGAGTATGAGTAGCGAGAGACGGGATGAGACCGATGACTTACCTGGTCGTTCTCAGCGACAGCAGTATCGTCAAGCACGATCAGACCAGAGCGGACATCCAAGTGGCGGAGAGGACGAGGGTTGTCGGAGAGCTCGAACATAAACCGAGTGTAGAGAGGAATCATCGCAGTGAAGACGACGACGAAGAGCAAAGGAAGCAATTCAACAGGCGGGCGAGACCTGACTGGGCGAGCAGCGGGGGAGGTGACAGACGTTGGAGTTGCAGGAGGAGCTGCGGGGGCTGCGACGACATCGCAGACGTTGAGAAGGGTAATCGGAATGGCGGACGGCCATTCGCATACGTCTTCTTCCTCCATCTGAGAGAACTCCTGGTGGAAATCCTTGAGGGTGAGGAGTGCGCTGCAGGTGGTGGGGATGATGGCGAGATCCTTGATGGTAGGGACGATGACAGATGGGACCAACGACGGGGGACGGACGATGAGGTCGGTGATGGTGACCGGGACTCCAGAGGTAACCGATGACAAGAAGCCGGACGAGGCGACCTGGACGTTGGCTTGTGGAACCGGACGAGATACCTCCGTGTAGAGAGCCCGGAAGAAGAAAAATGTCGGGATCGCGACGAGGTCGAGGGCCTGGTAAGTGTTGAGTCCGTGAGTGGTGACCATGCCAATGAGCGCCATCATGGCAACAACTCCTGCATAGAGCAGCTGCAGCGGAAACATGATGGAGGAGAGGATGTGGCGATAGATGGGGAGGGGTGGTGCGAGGGAAGGGGATGAGGGAGGGAGTGGGTAGGAGAGCAGGTAAAGACAGGTGTTGACGTGGAGGGAGGAGAGGAAGAAAAGGTGACGCTGTTGAGGCTGTTAAGGCTGTTGAAGAGCGGGCGATGGTGGTGGTTGAAAGTCAAGATGGGGGGAGAGGGTGAGGGCGCGAAGATGGTCCTTTTATACCCAAAATTTCGAACCACCGTGGCGAAAACCAACAAGCTGCCTTTTGGAGCGAGCTTGGTCCGAAAGAGGAAGGTGATCGAGCTCCTCGAGCTGCCGGGTCGCTGTGATTGGCTGGACGAAGAGAGGGCAGGAGGGCAGGAGCACGAAGGCATGCACGCCGGGAATGAGGACGCGTCGCGCGGCTGAAAAACTATCTGGAGGTCTTCTGGTACACTTCAAGATACTCGTGGTACCAAAAAGCGCGGAGATAGCGCAGGAACATCTCGCAGCGGGACGAGTAACCTGGTCAATGTTGAGTTCGTCGGACGATCGAACTCATAGGCGCCCACTGTTAGCACCAGCTCTGATTCGGCGGTCCTGCGTCCCCTTCCGTCCAGCACTGAGTATCCTCCAGGTCTCGTCAAATGGCTTGAGATGATTCCGCTGCCAGAGAGAGTTGTGACCAACTGCAGAAGCTCGAATGCCCAATACATCGTCGACCGCTGCGTCCGTAAACCAAAGCCATCGCCCCGAGTTCCCGTCGAGACACAATGCTCGGGTGTCGACGGTCTCAAGCAGAGTGACCGACTCTATGCGCGTGAGCGTCGTAGTACTGTTTCTATGGCGAGAGCCCTGCAAGGCAAAGATTGAGTCAATCAATGCGCGCGTATACAGGTCACAACTTGAAGAGGTACGGTAGCCATTGATTCCGAGTCTCCTCCCAGGGAACCGCATGGGTAGACTCCGGACTCCTCTCTGCGATTCTCCTGAATGGCGTCTTCGGCTAAATGCGCCTTCATAACTTCATCTGTTGCCGCTTGAACCACTCCTCTGCACGAGACTCCCTCTCTGAACCCTCCGTCGATAATGCGAGCGAGCTGTAGCACAACTGCAGCTCCTGTCCATTGCTTGATCGCGATTGACGACAACAAGTAGCACCAGTGGTGCCAGTGAGATGCTCGTATACGCCAATCTAATGCGCTGTCGATACTATGAAGGGCTTGTCGGCACCACGGAAGAAGGTTGTCAGCTCGTGGAGCTTCGCGTGGCCACCGTGTCGTACAACTCTTCGGATTGGCGCGATGGATGATTCATGATGAAAAGCTGGCCCCAGAAGGCCGTGAACCGGGAGGGGAATTTCGTCGATCCCTAAAAAACGTCCGTCAGTGTGGTCCGTTTCGCGAGAAGAAACGCGCTTCTTGCCGTTCGTAAAGCACATACTTCGAGATTCAAAGGCTCCAGTGATGTGTCTCCTAGAGAGAACATGCAGAAGAAGCGGATTGAGAAGCAGAACTACGCCAATTAGTACGCTGGCATCATCCAAGAGAAGAAGAAAGTGCATACCTGCAAAAGACCGCTGCTCATCGATCGTAAGAAATACTGGAGACTCTAAATACCGCCGTCCAACGTGTAGCTGCGACGCTCTTGGATACTCGTAGAAGATAAAGACGGCGCTGCCAGGCTACTGCCCGTCCAAACTTTCCAAAGCTTGAATCTTCGGGTACGAAGTCACTGATTGTCCCGTTGATGATGTGTCGCTGAGTTGAGACCCAAGGGTGATGCAAGATTTCACTGTCATCTTCAATATCGACGGGTCGGAAAGTGAGGGTGGCTTGAGTCGAGAACGGGGTACCATGAGGAGGACGAGAACGAATTCCTGAGCATGCGCAAGCGCTGGATTCCTGCTCGCCGATGCCGAGATGCCGACAGCAACGAGACATTGACCACGATGTTTTGGAAATGTTTGTTCGCATTCACGGCCAAGTGTTGGCCAAGTTCTGAGTGGATGCAGTCCACAGGATCCGCCTGAGGTACATGCGAGAACTGTACAATACAACACACAGTGAAGGAGTACGACAACATACAAAGTATATGCGACCCGTTTGACGCCTCCAAGGAAAGGAAAGCTGCAGCTGCCTCCGCCACCAGAGCAAGAGTCCGTTTCCATGTCCACAACCACGAAACATACGCACGCGCAAAGTCCATCCCGTCCAGAGAAAAAGAAAAGAAAAAGCACCCAGCCCCACGCCTCACGTCCTGACCAACCCCAACCTGCCCCGCACCAACCTCACCACGAACCCCTCCAAGTCCTCCTGCTCCAAGCTGTTCAGCCCCTCCATATGGTCCGCATGGATCACCCGCCGCGCGTTCACCTTGTCCAGTACCATCTTCATCTCCGTATCTTCAGCCGTCGACCCTCCACCACCATTACTGCGCGGCTTGGATTTGGACTGCTCTCCCTCTTCGGCTTCGGCGACGCGTTCCAGGGGAGTGGGACTTCCCGAGCTTTCACGACTGAGCGATGCAGTCGCTGGAGGTGGTAGAGGTGGTGGGATACCACCAGCGAACGAACCAGTCGAAGGCGACGGAGGCGGCGAGCCCGACGCCGACCCCGCCCCCGACAAACTGCGCAACCGTGTCCTCAACATCCTCGCGAGATTGGACGGACTGACGATCGGCGCGCGGACGTCCATCCACGAATTCAGACTCAAACTCCCTGGCACCGCGCCAGATTCACATTCCGCGTCCTTGTCCTTGTCCTTGTCGCGAGCACCAAGAGGAGGGTCGGACGACGCGGGTTCGTTCAGCTGAATCTTGCTAAGCTTCTCCCTGACGAGGTCGTACTGCTCAGGAGTAGTAGGATTGAAGAGGTTGATGCAGAAGTCCAACGCGCGCTGGACTTCGTCTTCGGAGAGCTTGGCGCCCATCTCGCTGCTCCCTTGGATCACTGCTCGGGCTTTCAGTACGATGACTGCATGGAAAGCCGGAATACGTATACGTACCAGGTCTTAGGTTTATGAACGCCTTGTCGTAGTTATCGTCGTCGATGTCCATAAGTACTTTGGTTGACTGGGCACGGATCTGCTTGTATGCGCTCAGCACAACAACCAAGAACCTGGAACCGATGCAGAGTCAGCTCAATGTTCGCAGCAGAGAAGAAGGATACTGATACCTAGTATATGATACAGCAATACGTTGACTGCACCAACGCGCAGCTTCTACCTCGGTACAGTCTCCGCGGATAGATGCGCAGATGGATGCAGCGGCAGATATGGCGCCAGTCATAGCCAAGTGAATGCCAGAGGAGAAGAAAGGATCAATGAAAGCTGAGCGGCGCACGCAAAGTGAATCAGAGAACGATGGCAACAAACAAGAGAGGACACATACCACCGGCATCCCCAACTATCCTATACCCATTCCCCGCATACACGCTAGCAGAATAGCTGTAATCACTGGCAGACCTTGCAGTAGGCGTATCATGCGCGCCGCCCTCTTCCACGCTCTCTTCTTCGCCGCCCTCGTCTACTTTCACGAGCTCGCCGTCCCCGATCAGCTCCACAACTCCCGGTGCCAGGTGGAGGAAGGACAGGTAGCGCTCCGCCAACGCAGACGCCTTCCTAGGCGGGAGCTCTTCTCCAGTAACAGACGGTGATCGTAAACGGGAGAAGGCCCGAGGAGCAGAGGCAGAGACAGGCGATGTGGGTGTAGACGAGGAACGACTCGTGGACGTCGAAGCAGAGAACGTCATGGAGAGCGGAGTAAGCGGAGGCGATGGGTAGGCTGCGGGGTCGGATGGCGAGGAAGTCAAGATCGGTGGCGGAAACTCTCCAGGGATACGCAGAGAGTCCTCCGGGAATGAGCTCCGTTCTTTCACTATCTCAGTCTCCAGCTCGTGCGTCGTCGGAAGCATGAATGAGGATCCGGCGACTGAGACCGAACTTGCTCTAGATCGCATACTCGATCGTAGAACGGGTGTTGGAGAGGATGAAGGACCTTGGTAAGACCCCGTGGTTGAAGTATATGCTCTGGGCCGGCGCGAGTTCGAGTTCGGAGTGTGTAAGCCTGTGAGCGGGAAGGTACCAGGTCGAGTTTGCAGTGGGGTAGAACCACCTTGGGTGCTACTCGCAGCGCTGGAGCAAGCCCTTGAGCGCATTCCCATCTGTTTCTGGTCCATGACGATACCGACGGAGGTGAGTCCGTTAGTGAGTGGGATGAACCACGCCCATCCAGACTCATCTGCGTGTCGCAACGTCAGTTGAGAAATCATGAGCAAAATACGTTGAACATACCACTCAACGCCTCGAAGAACGGCGCGTTCTCTCTCGGAGACCCCGTGCCGTAGATACCGCAACCGCGCCAATATCCCCACACGGCAACATTTTTCAGCGAGCTATTGTAATGGCGATTTTTGAGATACCTGTCATTGGCCAGTGAGTGACCGTAATGACAGTGCGAACGACTGAAGAGACGCACTTCGTACTCATCACGCCCGCTCGTCCACTAGCATCAACCAAAAAGTCGAAGCTGATCTCGCCCTTCTCGCCAGATGCCATCATGTACGTTGCACTGACGGGTCGCCCTTGCTCCGAACTTTGCTCCGAGGGATGCGTCTCGGCTCGGTCTCCTCCAGCTTCATCTTGAGCGAAATTGAGGGATAGAACGCGACACTGTTGGAACACAGCGGCGCCGCATTCTTCCGCGTGGTTCAGCAGGAGGTGGTCGAACTCTGAACGCTTCACATTCCATACTGAGTTGATTTCGCCCAGAGCAGTGAAATCTGTGTAGCCTTCTTGCATGTACTGATTTAGCTTGATCGCAGAACCCGGCTACAATATATTCGCGTTAGTCGACGCAAGCCTGGAAAATGAATATTCAACGGTCGAGCACGCACCTTTCTCAGAAACCCATGATTGATCACTTTCTCTTCTGCCCCAACGAAGCGTAAAAAATGTCTTGCGGACGGAATAAGAGATTCGCCGATATGATATCGAGGAAATTGTGCCATCTCGAGGACGACGACATCGAGACCTTCTCGGGCAAGGGCAGAGGCGGCGATGCTTCCGCCAGGGCCACCGCCGATGATGAGGACCTGCGCATGCTGGGGAGGCAACGTCGGGCGGTCTGGAACGGACATGGGTGGCAGAAGAGGAAGGGCAGAGGGCAGAGAGTCGGAAGCCATGCAGATTGCAGTGGCCGATGGTGGTCTCGATGAGGTGATGCCCGCGGGCGACAATCGACGCTGGTCGGATGATGAGCGAAACTCCCCGCTATTGGGCAGCAGCTTATAAGTGGTGGCGAGACGGTCCAGAACAACGTCACGACTGAGTTTCGTAGCTCGTCATCGCGTCGGGCCCGCTGCCATAGACCGAGGAAGCGTGTCGTCCATGTGCACGGTTGCAGTGCGACCTCCACGACCAGCGAGAAGACCATGCAAAGCTGTTGGTAGCCGACAACTTCCGATCCACAAATACGGCGACCAATCGACTGAACTTTGCGAGGGCGCGACATGTAAGGACGTATGGAACGGTCCGGTGGTCGTCTACAGCACGGTCAGAGCAACGAACAGCAGCGCATCTCGACAGACTCACTGTTCTTCGCATCTCGTTCTTCCCATTCGAACATCCATACATCACGACGCTGCGGCTGAAGCAAGCACAGAACTTCCTACGAACCCCCTGCATGCGATCAGGACAAATCCTCGACCGTGCTTCCCGTGACGTCTTTGCAACTTCATCCCTCCCGGGTCCTCTTCACGCAACCCAGGTCACGACGCATTCTCAGCCTCGCGCCACAGGCAGCTTGGCCTCGTTGGTATGTTTTGATATCCATAAGGCGCGTTGTCTGAGGAAGTGAAGAAATCAGAGTGTTGTGTTTCCGTAGCCAGGGAGTTCCAGCAATTAGGATTTTGAGCGTCAAGCACACCGACTCACCGCCTCTGACCGCCGGCCGGAGGAAGCCGAAGTTCGGCGCTCGTCAGGCTTTCAGAGAAGCGGCAACTTCGCAACCAAAATCACTTGTCTAAGTTGTATTCGCGATGTACTTATTCGAGAAGAAAGTACGTGTACAATCCGTCTACTTATCTGTGACACAGAAAAGACGAGCCGGAACTCCTAGCTACGAAGAGGTTGGTCAATTGTGACGGAAACCGTGTAGACGAGACTTCGCGAGGAAGAACGAGCTCGCACATCCAGATCCGCTGCTCTCGGGATTACAGTACAGGGAAGAGAGCCGAGGTAGATTGAGCAAAGAACGTAGAGCCTGAGGAAGATACGCAGATGAGTTGACTGGTAAGGTAGAATTCAAGCATAGCTGCTCGATCATCTCCTCGGGTACGAACTTCAGAGCCACTTCCCGATTCTCAGCATCTTCACCGCAGTGTCTGTCATCGCTAAGGTCATGGATGATCGGCCATCCCGGTAAACGATGGCCACACATCGACATGCACTTGCTTGCAAGTGCGTCGTCGCGTGCAAGCGATTGTGCGTCGCGAAACCCAAGGTATCCTCAGACAACTGACACCAGAGAGCGTAGACAGTGCATGTGCTTCGCGCCGAACAGCGGTGCACCGCCATATGCGTATGTAGAACGCAATGACCAGGGCTGCTAGCTTCCCGCAAGTGGCTTCTGTGGGATCGTCCCAGTTCTGTATAGAGTGCTCGTCAGCGGCTCAATATTGCGTGTTTGCCGTACCGTGAGCTCTCACTTGTACGGGTTGCACACTTGCACTGTGTCAATGCAGACTCCAGGCCTCCCGGTTCGCTGGTCTGCGAGGTAAGTCCGATAACGAGTGGAAGTACATAACGAGAGGGGCTCGAACGTAGCTGGTCCGAGACCGTACCGCCGAGGCGGGTGTGAAGAATGGCGATTCAAAGCCGTTTGTACATGGAAATAATCCATCGGGAACACTGTGTTTGTCCAAACATTGACCACGGTATCATGGCAAATGGGAGCCGTTATAGGCCATTGTTAGTGATGGAGGTAGAGGATTTCGACAGAAGCGGCCATCGCACCAAGAGGGCGTTATTGTAATGTGGGTCCGAGGTCCATGGCGATGGGGGATGAGATGTGCAGTGTGCAGGGTGGAGCCTCGATACGCTGTAGCGTACAGCGTCCTCGTGTCTGGGGCTGTATTTGCACTGTGGAATTGCAGGATGTGGATGTCACTGTCGGACATGGATGTGGATGTGGATGTGAATTCGAATCTCGATTGACGAGACAGATGGGAGTGGGGGTGCAGTAGACTTAGACTCGCAGGCAAACACAGTTATCGTGTTCGAGAGAGCTCGAGCTGATGGCGAAGACTCGTCATGCCATGGGCCACCGCGGGAAGTAAAGCGGCAGGTCGGCGACGACGCCACACCACACCATGCTCCTACCAGTGGCCATGTTTGTGGCTCTCGAGAAGCGATTGCTCGAGCGCAGAAAAGGTCCACAGCTCAAGCCACTTTCCTGTCCCTCGAGAAGCATCGGCCAGTACTTGTGCGCAGCGCAAGTAGGCAAACTCGACTGAATTTCCCTTCCAGAAGAGCCTGAGGCCGCTTGACCCACTCCCCCTCGAGTTCACTAGTACTCTGCCAATTTCTTATAACATCTTTTATCGTTGTAAAATCAAGGTCGAGAAGGGGACGCACGTACCTCGTATTTCCTTGCACACAAGGTCTGGATTGTCGCCAAAGCAGCCGGTTTTGGCCCGAGTAACAGGTCAATCGGTCAATACTATCATGACACCTTCTTTCAAATGTGTACACACTTTCAAATCCTTCCCCATAACTTTCCGCTCAATGCAATGCCCCTCGGTCATTCGAGAACAGGTTCAGATATATCTTCAAAACATGCTCATGAAGTTTCAAAGCCCTCACCTCACGGAGGACGAAATGCGAGGCTGAACGGCGAGATTTTGGGTGGTTTTTGCCCCTCCGCGCGCCATCATCTCTCAGATCCAGATCGGTACTACATACGACCACCTCGCTCAAGTTCGCTCCGAGGGTTTTTGAGTACGCTGCGACCGAATCTGCAGTCCGATTTGTACAGAGAGGAGTATGGACACTCACAGATACCAGTATGTATCTTCAAGCGTGACGAAGGCAGCAGAAAAGTGACGAAATTCGCATCAGCAGCCGTGACGGACCTGTCAAATTTGGCGGGCAGTGGACCGTGTGTCACATCAATTCGCGATGACACTCGGTGACGACCTTTTGAAAGAGTGTACACTTTCGAACATGCTCTCTCGGAATCTCTCCGTATGAGCTTTCCTCCGACAAAACAGCCTCGGTCAAATGGGGGTTCGACAGAACAGACCTCGACACATCGCATGGTCGATACAGCGCCCGACCTAGAGAAGGAGCGGTTTTTATGAACGGCGAGAAGACCAGATATTTGAAAAGGTGGTAGAATGATAGTACAGGGCCCTCTGCAGCGACGGACGAACAAACAATCCAGGCACGGTGTGACGGTGCAACAAAATATATGAGCAATTTGATGGAAGTTTGATCTCCGCTACGGTCAAGCGCTCTCTACAGATAATGCCTGGATTGTGTTCGTCCGTCCGCGAAAGAGGGCCCTGTACACTGCCAGCAATGGATCCATAAGAAACTTACATGCTGAGATTACGGATTGCGCGTATGCAGCTGATGTGATAACCGTGGGCCGCTGATGCGCGGCTCATAATCAATAGCCCATGATTCAGGAAATATCAGGGCAACGGCCGAAGACCGCTGAAGCTCGGTGCGCCCGGAGGGTCCGAGGCGCTTCACGCTCTCCGTGGTGAGAAAAAAGCAAAAAACCACGCAAGGAATCGAACCCATGACCTGCAACACCTTGAAACCTCAAATTGCAGCGCTGCAACCACTAGGCCACAGAGGCTACATTTCCTGGGGTGGGTACACGCATCATATGCCCTTCGCTTTAGCCTTGGCTTATAGAGGCCGCACAGTGACTGAACTTTCGGTGGCGAGCTTGCTCGAATCTTGCGTCTTATACACTCTTGCTTCATGTGCACAGAGTCTTCAATGTGCTCTGATATTTATGAGACCCAAAGAGCCTGCAGGGCGGTCAGCAGTAGAATGAGCAGTGAAACAGTCCCCTGGTCGGCCTACTACCCGTCCTGCGAGTCCGTCACTTTTGGTCATGCACAAAAAATATTGACACGCGGTAGGTGAATGCATAGTGCTACATGGGTCAGCTCCTTGCTACTCTTCACTGTGTGTTCTGCACTGGGTTGAATACGCGCGAACTCGTGCCTTGCAAAACAACATCGCTGGGCGGGGACGTCGTTGGACGCAGACCGCATTGCTCACGCGAATACATTACCCTTTTGTCATCTCTGCTTGAATGAGCTTCTGCGCATTACTGCACATCAGCCTCCCGTTGACCTCTAGAGCTGGATTTCCGATAGAGGGCCACACCTGAAGCCTCCGGCCGCGCCCACCGATAGCCCACCGGCGGATCTTTCCGCGTTTATGAGCAAAATACAATCTATTGATTATACGCTGCCCGTACCCAGCTCACGGCTCCCGCATCGGCTGCCCACGCGCTGCCTATACTTTCTCAGCACGTAAGATTCCTATGGATCCGTTGCTGGCAGTGTAGAACGTCGGGGAACGAGACTACTTAATAGGGGGGGTCCCTCTTCGGCAAAGCCGCAAAGGTGTCGGCTTGAGACGGAGATTGAATATACGCCGCCCATATCGCGCACCCTAGCACACTAGCCCCTAGGCGTTCACCCTCCCACCACCGCATTCAACTTGAACATGGTGAACGACATCCTCGCAACGCAGCTAGCCGGACGTATCGCACGCGAGTGTCTCAAGTTTGATTACTGCTTCTGTACACTGACCCCTTCTCCAGAGTTGGAGTCCTACGTCCAGTCGGAAGAATTCCACACACACTGTGACGACTGCGCCAAGCAGATCGCACAGTGCCAGGCTCCGATGTTCGACAAGTCCCGCTCCTTCGTCTCTCAGTACGACGACCACGGCGACGACGATAGCGATGCAGACCATCCGACGTCTCCCCATGACGTCTCGGAGGTCGAGGCGCGCTGTTATCATGCCGGTCTCTCTGGTCGGAGAGGTCCCAAGCTCGTCTTCAGGACGTCGAAGGATAAATGGGTCGTTCCTGAAGAATATGATGAATTTCTTTACTACATGAAGCTTAGCCCGGTTTACGAGCATCCGAAGCTCAGCGAGAAGGATCTTTGGGACAAGGTCCGCGCTGAGGTAAGTATTCGGTTGTATATACGCGCAGAAAAACTATGGGCTGAAGTTCATCGTAAGGTCGTTCAACTCCTAGACCAACGCAATATCCTTCATTCTTCTATTGATCTGGTCCGGTTTTGTTGGCCCAAGAGGCGGGAAAATGCGGAGAAGGATACCCAGGCGACGGTCAAAACGGAGAACAACGAGAACCAAGAGGACAGGGAGGAAAAAGCGAACCGATCCGAGAGCGAGAATTTGGTGGACGTCAAAGTTTACCCTCAATACGGAACGACCTTACTTTCGCCTATCACGATCTGGATAGGAGTCTTGCCAGATACTCTTACCAGCGAGCTCGCATTCCGGTCATCCAACGATATCCTAGGACTCCTCAAGCAGCACGGCATCTTCGACGTTGACGTCGTGTATCGCGAATCAGTGGCCGTGGATTTGACTGCCTCAGAGCCGCTTGCGCCTGTTGCCAATGATCGTCCCTCCAAGGATATCGCTAACCCGCTACCGACCGCTCTCGGTCTTCCCATTGCTGACTTGGGAACACGCAGTATGCACGGAACCATAGCGTTTTATTTCAGAGTGGGCAGGGACCTGTATGGCGTGACAGCCCGTCATGTGTTTTTCCCAGAATACCAGGGCAATGTCGGATACACATACGAAGGTAAGTTTTGATATCTCTTCCGAGAAGAATCCATTCTGACTACACCTACAAAGCTGGCTCACAGAGGAAGGTCATTCTCATGGGCGAAGCGGCTTTCAGGCATTTCATCATGTCCGTCCAAGCTCAAATTAGCATCCTTCGGAAGAAGATAGAGATGTACGAGCGGTATGTTGCGGAATTCCTCGTAGCTGTCGAGAAAGGTGGCCCTGGCGCCAAGGAGGCGACACGACGGATGAAAGAGAATCGGGGAAAGCTGGACAAAGGGCGAATGACGCTCTCCGAGCTCAAGAAGTTTTTCGTCAAGGTCAAGCTGGAGTGGTCTGATCCGAAGGATCGGGTCATTGGACACATTGTCTGGGCACCTCCTTTCAATGCCGCTTCCGCTGCTCGTTACACCAAGAACATTTGCGTCATCAAGCTCGACAGAAAGAAGTTCACGCCGGAACACATGGGGAACGTGCTGGAATTTGGTGCGTACGGATTTATTTCGCTCAGAGGCGACCGATCTCTGAACTGTTCGTTATCCAGGCTCGGAGTGGGATGTTTCCAAGTATTTCAGTCTGTACCGCGGAATGCAGCACCATGTGCCGTTCGAACACAATGGGATAAGCGGACCGCATCAAATACCGCTACGAGGCGTTCTCTCCGCTGCCGACGTGCGCAAACCCGCCAGCAAGGACCTCAGCGCCGAGCTCATGCACTACGTGCTCAAACACGGCCCCACTACCCGAACCACAGCCGCTTGTCTCTCCGGATTTGAATCTCACGTCCGCAAATACTCCGCTGCAGGTTATTGCGACTCGATCGAAATGCCAATGTTCCACTACAACGACGAATCTGGGCCGTTTGCGCGGAAGGGGGACTCGGGATCTGTCGTCGTTGACCTGCTCGGCAGATCGGTAGCCCTCCTCAACAGTGGAACGGGCAGGCCAGACTTACCGGACATTTCGTATGGCACGCCGATGCACTGGCTCTGGGAGCTCATTCAGGCTCAGTTCCCCGGTGCCAGTCTTGACTTTGACAAATGACTACGCCAAGGTGTTCTTTTGTCCGATTGCCATCCTCTTGGATTCATGACTGACGATTCTCTCATCAGAATCTTGGCAAGACGCCTTGGCTCATTTGTATTCATTATCAGTGACTTGAATCGCTGTTCGGGCTTGCGGCCTCCTTGTGTTCCTCAGTGACGCTGTGTTCTCCATTCTCTGCTGGTGCAAACACGCGTATCACGTTCAAGGCTGTCCCTTTGTCATGGCCCAGGCTCTTTGGATGTCCGCGCCATAAGCATCCTTCGCCCCGGACAGGGTTCTGACGTCAGCGTCCGGACGGTGACTGAACAGCTCGGCGATGGCTCGCACTGTCGAAGACGGATGATACCAATATAGACGGTTTGGTGCGCGTTTCTGTGGCGGCGGGATAAGCTTCTTCTGTAGTACTTATGGAATGGTATTTCCGACGTGAGTATGTCTCAGATCATCATGCACTTTTGTTGTTGGATCAGCATGTGTTGGGTACGGATCCTGCAGGCGCGCCGCGCGTGAGACGATGGACTGCTGAGTCGCAGTCAGCTCTTTCACTGCCATTGAAGCTTGAAGTTAGAATAGTCTGCACTCGGAAGCAAAATGACGTACCTCTTGTTACAAACCAATACACCTACCCTCATGCCTCCTCACGCTTACCGGCGTAGTTCGACAACAACTCTGGACTCTGAGAGAGTTCCTGCCTCTTTGGGGCGGCAGGCGGAGCAAATTATCTGGGCCTTGGGACGAACCCCAAGAATATTATGTGCGTTACGGAAGCTGCTCGAGAGTTCCGCTGATGACTTCGAAGGCCGCGCACGACATTGCTCAAGAGGGTTCACAGGACCACGGAGCTCCTGCCTCTAACAATCCAGTGCACATCCCTCATGATGATGTACTAGAGGATGACGATGAGCTTGAATACGCAACGAGACTCATCGTCACGGTACTCAACCTGCACGGAACTGCAGCCCCTTTGCCACCTGTCGCCACCTGCTCAAAATATTAGATAATGATGCTCATCATGCTCATAAATCTACCACGCCAGATTGACTCCAGACGGGGATGGCGACTACGACGATTACGAGGAGATACACCGTGAAGCTTCTCCCATCGACCACAGACAAACCAGTCCTCCTCCAGAAGCCGGCGCCGCTCTACCGCAAGCATCTCGTGATCGGTATGAATCAAACCAGCCTATTTTGTCTCTTTCACTGACCCCGTCTTCGTCCATCCCATAGATCTTTCACATAGAGGTCCAGCTGGCTGCCGTGTCATGTATATATTGGTAGCGGAACGGGATAGACATTGTGGACAGTCACTACATAAGTCAGCGAGTATGATAGTACTAGTGAGAGATGCATATGGGTACGATGGCGTGGTATCCTCCTAGAATAAAGTTGGCACCATGATGCAAAGAATACATAATGGGCGGGACTTAAGTACGGCGACGACTAGTAGGCAAGGACGAGGATTTATTCGACAACATGACTGAGAGAGCAACAAGAGAGCAATGCACCATTTACTAGTACTCGTAAGATTCCCACCAACATGGCCTCTTCCCAAGCCTCACATATGCGATCTCCGAAACCTCGCGATTCGTGATGCTGTATCCGGTGTAGTCCGTCGATAGGCCCTGAAGATCTAGTAATAGTGGGTAGTGAAAGTCATGTACAGTGAATGAGAAATTCAGAGAATGCAGTTGCGGGCAGTGCCACATTGCCAGCGTTAGGCTTTTTTTTGGGTCGTCGTGCGCATGATCTCAGATCCACTGCGTAGTCCATCCTAGTCCGTCAAACAAGGTTGGAGATATTAAAGAGCATCAACCGACGACAGGCATAGAAACAACCTCTACAAATTGTGAGTCGTGAGTATGGGACACATATCCTGGCAGAACGACCTCGCAGGATGAGTCTGGATGACGGAAGAGTCGTGAAGTGAGAATCTGACGTGGGGTGCTCTCGATTCGAACTTGCCAATTCCACCTCTTTCACCCATCCTCCCGTCTCCGATCCCGCCCACCTCGTTCGCTCACAGTCTTCTGAGCGCAACTCGCAAGTGAGTGCCAGACGTTTATTATTTGTTCTCGGTCCTGACCCGCATATACAATTTAGTGGATGTTGATACTGGAACCACAGAGTTCGACCAAGACGGTGCCCCGGTCGCTGACTCCGCTAGTACTAGGGCTGGCAAAGACCCTCTCCTCCCCCGCATTTGCATGGGCTACTTCTGGGAAAGGCGAGATATTTATCAGTGTCCTTTCCACTATGAAGGCTGAGCTCATCTATACGTACTAGTCTTGATTTCGAGTCAAAATGTATGGGAAGGACAACACGCGACAACTTCAGCGTCCCGCCTGGTGATCATCGCATCATGCTTGGACCAGCTTACAGCCATCCCAAGCTAAGGGGCCCAGATGGCAAGTGGATAGAAGTCCTGATGAAAGTTTGTTGTTTTCAACGCTGGTCAGACTGTGATGAGATACGTGGACTAACATTGCATGCATTCCAAGGTAGTTGAACTTCTCGATCAACGCAATATCAAGCTTGCAACCATCGACCTTGCCTCATTCAGCTGGGTCAAGATCAACGATGTGCACCAAGAGAAGAGGCCCAGCTCGGACGCTGATGGCGAGGGCAAGGGCAAGGGCGGGGGCAAGGGCAAGGGCGGGAGCAAGGGCGGGAGCAAGGGCAAGGGCGGGAGCAAGGGCGAGGAGTGGAGGCGGGAAGGGGAGGGTGAGGGCCAGAATCCGGACCAGCTCAAGCACCACGACGTCAAGGACAGGTCCGACATGTCCCCCATCACGATTTGTGTGGGAGTGGATCTTGGCACACTCACTCACTCACAGGCATTCCGTTCCTCCGAAGATATTCTCAGGCTGCTTGCAGAGCACGAAATCGTTGACATCGATGTTGCCTACCACGAGTTGCCGGAGGCCAGCGTTAAACCCTTGGTTGGCCCGCAGCTATATGCACCCATCTCAGACAGATACGGTTTAGCTCACATCATCGACCCGCTCACAACCACCCTCAGCCTTCCTATCGCTGGCTTAGACTCTCTTAAGATTGGTGGAAGTCTTGGCTTCTACTTCAGGGTTGGATCAAATCTCTACGCTGCGACGGCCCGTCACATATTCTTCCCCGAACACGAGGGCTACAATGAAGAGTATACCTCGGAGCTTGAAGAAGGTCTGTCCTGTTCCTTTACTGAGAATGTCAGGTTGATTCTGACACAAGCTACACCTACTCAGCTGGTTTCGAGAAGAAGGTCGTTCTCTTGGGAGAAGGCGCGTACGAAAAGTTGGACAATGCCGTCGATGCGGCAATTGTCTCCCACCATGACATAATCAAGGCATCACGGTTGAAGGTCAAAACATTGAGACAGATTCAGAAGGCAAAGAAAGGTGACCTTGACGCTGAATCGGCGCGGAAGCTGAAGCAGGAGGTGTGGCAGGTGACAACGAGGAGGGTCGCGCTCACTAAGCTCAAGCGTTACTCCCGGAAAATAAAAACGCAGTGGGCTGAGCCGACTAACCGGATTATCGGACACATCGATTGGGCCCCTGCCATGGAATTCGATGCGGCCCCTCATCATTACACAACCGACCTTCTTGTCATGAGGCTCTACGAGGAGAAGCTCAAGTCGAACTTCAAAGGAAATGTTGTGGACTTGGGTGCGTGCTGTCACGTCTACCAAAAGACATCTACTTACCTGCTCATCTTTCAGGCACAGAGATCCATAAAGAAAAGGTCAAGCAGATGTTGCAGAGACCGGGGTTCACATTTGCGTACCCGAACAACCGCCTCCTCCGGCTCAACCGTGTTCTCACTCACGAAGAGATATCTACGCCCCCTCGCACGGATGACAACGCAGACAACGTCCGATGCCGTTATGTAATCAAACGCGGTATCACTACGCACACCACGATTGGTAGCTCAACAGGATATGAATCGTACGTTCGCAAAAACACGCCTGCGGATGAGCCCCTGAGCTCGCGTCAAGTAGCAGTTCACCGCCATCATCTCGCCGCTGGCGACAGAGCTTTTTCTGATTATGGGGACTCTGGATCCGTCATTGTGGACGCCGACGGCAATTATGTTGCTCTGCTCACTCGTGGAGTCGGCTCTTTCAGGGCCCGTACTGACGTGACTTACGGCACTCCAATGTTTTGGATCTGGCAGCTTATCCAAAAGAAGTATCCAGATGCCACCTTGCTATGAAGGTAGCTATTTACTCTATTTCCATCCTAGCACACCATCAATGCTGATCAGACGATGGCAGTCAGTGCGCAAGATTCAAGATGCCCTTGGACGGGCTGAAAGTTGCCGTGGCTTTGGCTTCACCTCCATCATCCAAAACTCAAACATCGTTTATGGCGATGGCGACTACTTCAGTCGGAGTGGATGACGTCTAGGAGCAACCTGGTCAAATTTCGAGCCCGGTCATGCGAGCCTTTGTCGTACACTGGCGGCAGCACCGTCGGCGTTGCCCCCTATCGTAAGCGCGCGACCTCGACGACCTCCTGCTTTGCTACCTCGACATTCTCGCTATCTGCGAACGAACCACCTGTACGCATTCCCACCTACAAGTCCTCAATTTGAGGCAAATGGAAAGCTCGCGTTGAGCTGAAAGTCCTCGATCTGAGGCAACACCTCCCTCCTGTCCTCAATCT
>RWJN01000364.1:0-35517 GCA_004332605.1 Steccherinum ochraceum
AAATCTGGATATTTGTCCTTGGAAACGTCATCGCTGGAACCGCCAAACGTCTCCCTCAACTTGTCGCAGGGAGACTGGTCAGTGGAGTGGGAGGTGCAGGACTGCTGTCGCTTTCTACCATCGTGGTGTCTCGTGAGTACCAATCCAGCCTGCCTTTCCGACCGGTACGTGTTTACACCACGTTGCAGAACTCACACACGAGAAACAGCGAGGAACATACCTGAACTTGATCAATGTTGTGTTCATCGTTGCGGATTCGCTGGGGCCCATTGTCGGAGGTGCTCTGGCGAAGTCAGGCAACTGGAGATGGATGTGCGTTGGTCTCTCAATACCCTGCTACGTTCATTTTTGACCGTTCCTTCAAGATTCCTTCTCAATGCACCAATCGGCCCTGTCGGTAAGTGCGTTTTCTTCAGTGAACGTACGAAGACATCTCACTCTGGTGCATTAGTTTCCCTGATTCTCATCTTCACCGTGCACATTAAAGCACCCTCCCGATCGGTCAACTTGCGCTATGCGGCAAAGAACCTCGACACAATTGGGATGCTCATGCTCGTCGTCAACCTCACTCTCCTCATTGTCGCGCTTAACTTGGGCGGAGATGCTTATGCTTGGGATTCTCCTGTCGTCATTGGACTGCTTGTTGGCTCAGGCGTGGCGTTGATAGGCTTCGTATATGCAGAGAAGTTTGCGACGTATCCGGTGTTACCGCTGGGTTTGTTTGTGAGGATGGAGTGGAGAAATGTGCCGATTATGACAGGTATGTTTCTTGCGTATATGTCTTGTGTTTGGTGAGGCTGAGAATGGCATGGGCAGTCGTTCGGACATTGTTGTTCTTCCACATCTTCTCGACAGTGAGTTAGCATTCAACAGTATCCAACCCTCGTCTACATCTTACTTACTTCCCACCATGTAGACCTTCTACATGCCTCGTACGCGCTCCTTCTACCCCAAGCCGTACATTCATCTCACATTGCTCTTCATACAGTACTTCTCCAGGTTACTGGGCGCACTTCCATTGAGGCTGCTGCGCTGATCATCCCTTTCCTCCTCATGGCCGCCGCATCCAGTATCTTCAACAACTACATCTCGCTCAAGACGGGCAAAGTTCGAACGTTCCTTGTCTTGTCTCAAGCAGTGCTTGCAGTCGGCATGGGCTTGATGTCCACGTTGGACGAGAAGAGCTCGATAGGTGCTGTCGTTGGGTATTCTCTCATTTGTGGAGCGGGTTTCGGCGCTGTGAGTCCCATATTTGTATCAGCGTATTGATGGTCGATTGAGTAAGGGCATGGTTTTATCATACAGGGAACGCAAATGTCGCTCGTCATGGCTCAAGCAGGTCTCTCTCCCGGCATCCTTCCCACTGTTACCGCCTGGATCAGCTCTACCCCCAACCTTGGAGGTGTCCTTGGTGTTGGCATAATTGGAACTAGTACGCCATGATCTCCTTGACCCCTCCTCATTCATCTGCTCATCTGAGTTTGGAACGACAGTCATCAACAACACTTTCCGCGAACGTCTCGCCGTTCTCGGACCCGCTCTTCAAAGCATACCCATCAACGACGCCGTCGCCGCCGCTCAAGATCCGGTGTACGGTCCTGCTGTCGTCGAGGCGTATGTCCATGCCTCAAGATTAGGCTTCCGGATTCTCGCAGGCATCGCGGCGCTGCAATTTATTCTTTGTCTGGGATTGAGAAAGGTGGTGTTTGATGATGGGACGAAAGGCAAGGAAGAAGACAAGGGTATAAATGTGATGGAGATGGAGGTTGTGGATGTGAAAGCGGGCGAGGAAGACGCAGGGAGGAAAGATGCAGTCGAGATTGTAGAGAGGGACGGTCCGGGAGTACGAGATACCTAGTGATGATTAGGTCTGGCTTATACTCTGGTAGTGCTCCTGTGATATAATTGGCTTTCATGGATGTATGACTAGCGAACGGCGGTCTGTCTATATTTTGGCGAGATTGAAAAGAATAATTATACAGGCAGGGGATATACGAATACAGGGAGATACAATGTCGTAGCAGCTGAGGGGTAGTCTGATTCGATACACGCCGAGAAACAAATATGAGATGGAGGGAGATATCATGGTTCTGGATAGATGTTCCTAGTCTATGGGCCACTTTCATCGTACACCACAAATTACCTCTGCTCCTTCAAACATCTTTGACAGGTCGGTAGTCCGCCAAACCGATCCCGTGGATATGATACTGCTCGCCTACTAGCTCTTTCGTAGCGACCATGAGCCTGTCTAGGCGCATGATAATGCCGAACGCGGTGGTAACTCCGACGGAGAAGATCCTGTGTACCATACATACAGTAAGTCTCCATCGTGACGAAAGATGGGTGAACTTGGGCTCACATGTACTGTCTGTTCTCTAGCGTGTCAATTGTCATCGTTCGCGGTAGGCCGTAGTCGTCGTCTGCTTCTTGACGGATGATGTTCAGACCATGTGTATGCACCATGAATCTATCCAAAAGCGGACAGGGCGTGATCTGAGGGAGAGGCTGGCCGGTTTTTAACGAAGTCGAGATTAAGCCTATAGCCGCTGAGTCAGTACCAGGTTGTATGATACTGTCGACGAGTAGGGGTACGTACTGATCACAGCGAGAATATCGCCCTGGAAGTCTGAATCGATGAAGCGAGTGCGCTTCAGAAAGGCGCGGGTCCACGCAGGTTCCAATAGTTCGATAGTGGACATCAAGTGCGACAGAAGATATGCAATTTTTCTGACACGAGCAGGCAACGTCAGCGAGGATGTCTACAACGCTTCGAATAGCACTTACACTTGCAGATCTAGGATCTTCTTGTACCGATCTGCAGGCCACCGACCTCGTAAGGAGAACTACGTTTGGAACACAACAAGATGAGCCCACAACCATAATTGATATCGTATCACATACCTCATACACAATATTGGTCTTCATGACATGAGATCTCTTGAGCTTTGAGCGAATAGCGAGCAATTTCTGCAGAATCTCGACGCGCTCTTCACCTTGATGTTCCCGCACGTTTGCATAAGAGACAATAGAGCAGTACACAGTCCCGAGTTCCATCACAGTCGTAGCCATCATGCGACGCTGATAACTCCGAAGTGTGGTCGAAGGTGGAAGGAAGGAAAATATGCTAAGGGCTCTCGTCGTCAAAAGATACTTGGAGGAACGTGGCAAAATGCTTACAATGCTGCAGTGACACCACATACGACCAGGATGAATCGACGCTATCGACAGTATATGAGAAACTGGCGATGTAGGAATCCATACGTGTGCTTACCCATGCGAGAGCCCAGCCCCAGTAGTTGAACCCGATAGGAATGTGAGTGTTTTGCCATGAGTATCCAGCGACCTACAAGTAACGATCAGCTTGTAAAATCATGAGTAGACAGCGGGGGACTTACAAGCATGATAGTGACGAAGAATATAATATTAGTCATAGGGGGACCAGTCCAGTACAGACGTCCGAAGAAGATAAAAGGAGCAGCGACAGTGATTGTGATAACAAGGCCATACGAATTACCCTTGCCGTTTCCTGTTGAGATGTACCTGAGAGCAAGCGTTCAATATCCGTACCATACGGGGTGTATCAGCATACACACCAAATGACCATTCCAACCAGACATCCGAAGAACGTAGCCAAGACACGAGAGACAAGTCCGAACGTTGTGTCTCCGCGCCATCTTGCGAGTGTGAGCTGGGCCATGAAGCTTTATAGACCATCCAAAAGTTAACTTTCAACCGGATCAAGAAATGCTAGCAAGCAACTCACATTGCCCATACAAAACGTTCACCTGGTATCAGAGTCGTCAGCAACGGTGCAAGAATATGAACGAAAACAGTGACGGGACGCACCATATGCAAAGGCAGCTGAACTCTTCAATAAGCTGGGAATACTGAGTAGGACTAAACGAACGACGTAAGTAGGCTGCACAAGAGTGATTGAAGTGGCCACTTACTAGTCAATACAGCGGCTTTCAGAGCGAACAGTGAGTTTCCGCTGAAGAACTCGGTGTATCCACGATGGACCCAGCTCATGAGTAGCTCAAAGATACTCTCCGGAGGTAATGCATCGGGGTCCCGGCGTCTGGCATCTCCCAAATCATTGTCTGGGTGTTCGTTTTCTTCAACACCCTGTACAACGTCTAGTGCACGCGTCAAAATCAAAGGCAGCATACGAAGAAGAACAAAAGCGTACCAGGGTTCTCATCGTCGCTGTGATGTGTAGCTGCGGTTTCGTTCAGAGGGTTTGAGGCGATGAAGTGACTGAGAGGTATAGTAGGTAACCACAGTACTGCCTTCTTGCGATCTTTTTCAAGCTTTATAATCTTGCTCATCTGCGACGCCGAGCGTATGAGTCCTGAAAATCGCGCCTGATAAAGGAAGTTGAAACATACCATTTCACTGAGGAACGAAGCAAACCGCATGAACTGATATTGGTATACGTAGCAATGAAATAGGAACTTGTGTGGCGGAGGATCACCGTGGTCACCGGAGCCGACGTGGTGAGGGTCGAAAGCACATCGGTAAGGATCAAGGACACGAAGGCTATCGCAACATAGGTTAGTTCTGTTGTCACATCATTGAAGTTGTGGTGTGCTACACGCACCGTTTGTCGGTCATGAAGCTATCAATGGCGGCTTTAAGCAGCGCATCGACCTTCTCCAGGTTCTCCAGCCTTCTTTTCCTCTCTTGCGCGATCTTCGTCCTTCCCGTGAAGCTGAAGCTGCCCTTCCGGACGTTACCCATCCACTCCTGCACAGCGCTCAAAGACGTCTGACACTGCTGCAACAAATCATCACAGCTCTCTGCCAACAATTTGACAAACATCGCCGTCGTGTCAGGCGATGAGCCCTGCCCTATTCGCGTTGCCTCCAAAGTCACGTACCGCTGGGACTCAAACACGCCCACAACGGACTTGCTCGGGAGGTGCAGGCTGGAATGGCCGTGGCTCAAGGACAAGGAATGAGCCATCTGCAAGAGGGAGAAGTGCAGGTGGTTGTCGTGGTGCCGTGAGGTTGCGTGATTCTTGTGCCGATGGAGATGATTCGTCCACGCTCGCATCCAATCGTGGTCTCCCCCATGCGAGTCCCGCTTGTCTTTCTTCTCGTCCGAGTCTGAGCGAACGGTACTCTGGCTATTCAATCTGGCGGTGACTTCTTGCGTCAGGGATTGTCGGAGCGGTGATGGGTTGTGCTCAGCCGCTCGTCTACGACGCTTCAATGTGGCTTCTTCGCCATCTGCCTTCTCATCCGAGGGACTTGGAGGACGTGTAGGTGTGCGTGAAGTAAGAGGAGTGGCTGGTGAGGATGGTGCAGGTGTCATAGGAAACCTTTCTCTGGTTGGATCGATCAGAGCGAAGTATACACCCATGCCGTTGGAACGCACGACCATGAGACGAAGCAAGATTTCCAACCCGCCAATGTCGTTGGGAGCAAATCTGCCCCAGACAATGTCGCGCTTCAGTAAACGAGACGCAGCACCCGCTCCGTTCAACCCCGCCTCCGCTTTGTCGACTAGGCCATGGATGGTGTTGGCGGCAGTTGCGAATTCGACTGACAACGGGTCCATCTTGAAGACTTGTCGGTATAGAGCCAGTACCTGACCCACCGGGGCCAAAACTCCTCCGAATGCGGCGCAGTACTGGGCCGTCATAGTGTAAGGGAACACGAAAGCAGCAACGAGCATGGAAAGGCCTCCATGAAGGGCCAATGGGACCACGATTGCTTGACCACTTTTGTAGTTCGGATATGGAAATAAAGCGGCAGTGAGCATGGGTATGTCGACGGTGATAGCGCCGAAGACTGTAGCGACGAGGAATGGTCCTGGTCCTAGTCTGGCTTTCAGGTAAAGGAAGAAGAAGCAACCTGTGAAGATGAAGACTGCGATGATGACACTGGGACCAGCTTCAAGAAAATGTCCCGTAATGATGAGTGGCTGAGCAGCATTGCGGTCGATGTTACTACGAGCTTTGTTGGCCAGGAAGATGCCTAAAGTATTCCACCTGTGGCGTGCCACATGTTCATATAAGCGAGCTACTCTCGAGTTTCCGAAATGAGAAGACGTACGCCCATCCGAGACATACTGCAATTATAAGGATGACTTCGCGCTCGACGACTTCAATGAACGACCCGATGGGAGGGTCAAGGACGGCCGCTACCATCATGATCTCAGATCTACAGGATATATGACGTCATTCTGCAAAGAGGACATACCGATGAGAAGGAGGAAGCTGGCCTGACAGTGAGGTATGAGACAGGTAGAAGCATAGCAGAGCGTCTGATACTCACATTTCCCACTGCAACCTCAACTCTGAAGATAACCAAGAGCAGCACAGACACGAAGGCCACGATTGTCCCTCGAATGACGGCATGGAATTTCTGCCAAGTGAAGTTCGCAGGGATCCATTGCATATCAAGGAGCACTCGATTGAAGAGCGGGTTTCGGTACCATGGGTCGGATTTCTCCTCCTGCGCTGCTTTCTTGCCCTTCTCTGATCCGCTCCCCTCGCTAGACGAAGTTGAGATATTGGGAAGCTGAAGCTTGACCCCCTTGCGAGAGGCCCGAGGGGATGAAGTGGGTCGAGGTGGGATGTCCTTATGACTTGGTACAGGGCTTGGAAGGGCCTCCTCCTCGTCCCCCATCCGCGGGTCTGAGTGCTGTAGATCGGACATGCCAGTGGTTATGTCGATTTGACCCCTTGGCTGGCACAAAATACTGTCAGTTTCCTGAACCAAGCGAGCCATACATGAGAACAGCACTCACCAGCAAGTTTATAATGACGGGGAGAAGGAAAACATAGCCCAACGTTCGCGCTAGATATGCGGGAAGAAGAGAAAACAGCGGCTTATGACGGTCAACGTGTTGGGCGAGCGCCGCGCACATTTCCCGCCACAACCCTCCACATACATGCCCTATTTTTAGCCAGATAGCTTAGTTCATTGAGACGCCGGCAATAGGGTATAAGTTACAATTGAACTTACCGAAGTCAAAATAAGTATTGTTTTCGATTTGCCGGCTAGACCTGCTTCAAATCGTTGCGTCGTCATCGTCGACGACGACGTCGGACGTTCTCTTCTCCCAAACACTTTCAGCTTTTACTCCGCTCTGCTCGCAGCTGCGGACTGCCATGTCTGAACCCGAAGGAACACCTCCACCGCCCCCTCCAGCGGAAGCTCCAAGCGCATCGGGATCGCCAACCGAATTTTTGAAGGGAGTTGTGGGTAAGCGGGTCGTCGTCCGGCTGACCTCTGGGGTGGATTACAGAGGTGCGTAATGACATGATTTTTTCCCTGTGAGAAGGGCTGAAATATTTCTGAAGGTATTCTGTCATGTCTCGACGGTTACATGAACATTGCGCTGGAGCAAACGGAAGAGCATGTGAATGGGATCGTCACGAACCGATATGGCGATGCGTTCATCAGAGGCAACAACGGTGAGCCACTCTTGACTTGAGGTTCGCCACCAACTTGATCTGACCACTGGTTTCAGTGTTGTACATCTCCGCTGCTGAAGTGCTATGAGTTACGAACTTGAACGTACGTCGTCGAACGTGCTTGGAGCAAGTGTGGGTCTTTGGAGACTGAGAAGGGCGATGAAGATGTCCAGAACAAAAGGCCGACATCCATGATGGTTGAGCTTTGATGGGGCTTTGATGATGCTGTTGGTTAGGCTCTCTTTGGACGAGGAAGGTTCTTTGCAAGCTGGAGGTGCGCGGTGACAGTGTAGTTCATGGCTTGCTGCTAATTCCGATCTAGTGATGTACTTTGTACGATTACGACTGTATCTGCTTGACAATGACCGGATTTATTCCCAGCATCTGCTGTGTCTTCATTTTGCAGTGTCTTCAATTTTGGCCGTACCGTTGTGTGTACAGCGAGGGCTCCCTCATCACTATACAGGTGTCGGGTTTTGCGCAGTGTACCGACGGTCCCCACACTGGTCTCCAGTATGAATCCTTGAAATCAAGACTTTGTGATTGGAGGTCGGAATCACGGCGACTGGACCTCACGCAATTCGTCGTGCAATCGTCGTGGTTGTCGTTGGGAATAGAGCACCGGTTATTCACGGAAGTGGGCGTTGCCGTGTGGCCATATGCATGGCGACGCCACATACGTTGTTGTCGCTGTTGGGACTTCACACCTTTTTCCAGGAGAATTCAAATTCACGATACACGCTGACGTGCGTCAATGTGAACAAAAATACTGTGCGTGGCCTCCGTATGACCTGTCATGGTGTGGCCTAACGAAAGGATTTTATGAAGGGACGGCGGTCGAGCAACAGTGCCTTCTACAAGGTATGTCAGCTATGACTTCATCATCTGCCATAGTACGGCTGGCTACTTTCGCACAAGGAAGCGCACTGAAACACATACGTTATCATGGGCTGGTTCTCATGGGCGACTCGGAGGATCTCTCCAATCTGCGACCTGTGCAGTTTGCATCCTACTTTCGGGTGCATTTCCGACGCCATCTCCGCGAATCGCTTCCAGCAATCTCGTTCTACGTCTTCCCAGCTGTGTCGGTCCTGGAAGAGACACGAAAAGCATCAAAAGCCACCAACAAGCTCCGGCTTCGTGGATTAGACCCCCGCCGGTCTGAATCCTCTCACCTCTACTGAGGTCCTGACCCCACTCGGACGCATTCCATGGTGAACGTCGCCGTGCCAAAGGAACCTTTACGGTTGTGGAGCTCATCGGCGACCAGAGGCAATCTCACATCTACTGGAGCAAGCCCGATTTGCTTCACTCGAGACGAGTGGCCAATCTACCCTCAAGAAATAACCTCAGCTACGAGGAGGGCGCACCGAGAACATTCATCACATCCTTACCCGACATCCCCGCCACTCACACACCATCTTCTCCTCCTTCCTCACAGACACCAGCCTCACCACGTTATCAAGCTCTGACGACGCATGCCACTGTCTTCTCGAGTATACGAGAACCACATGGCCCGCGTCCCATATCGTGTCAACTGTGCGACCGGTCCCGATGTTGGGTGTGTCGAGGGTCGAGGGCAAATCATCGCTCTTCGGGGCGTGCGTGGCTTTCCGGCAATTTGGAGCGCGATGCAAGCGGGTTCCGGGCATGCTGTGCTACTTCGTTGTCTAGAGCTCGGTTGTTTTCCAAGCTCTTTCGGACCGCTAGGCTTGCCTCCAGAAACTGACGCACCTTCAGATGTTCGCGACAGTGTTGGCTCATAGGCAGGCCCAACGGAAGCTATCGAGGCCCGCAAACTTCAGCGTATACTTACGTTTGCTTTTTTGTTTTCACTTGCTGTTGGTTGAGCATGAGTTGACTCGTTTCTCTCTTAGTGGATATCATTATCCGACGGCGATGCCCACAGGTGTGGATGACCCTTCGCAACAGCTGGAATTATTCACCACGACTGCAACCCACTCCTTCGGTGCGGTTCCCATATCGGCGGGTCAGCACCTGAGATCGCGCCGGGACAGTATCATTTCAGCTGTGTGCATTACAGTTGTGATGTTCTTGCGCTGCGTCAATTCTGGCGACCGTTTCCGTCAATGGCCGTCCACAAAGTGAGTCTTGTTAATTGTCCTCTGCGTTGAAGAGATAGCTGATACTATTAGGGCAGGTACGCGATGACGATCATTGTAGCTCAGGTCGCTTTAGTAGCCTTTCACATTCAGATGATACGTAGTGAAGCGGGCAGTACCATTGGCAGCTGCGGTCAACTGTTGGACGTATGGGGATGACCGTCATTTCTATTGATCTCTGTTCGTCAGCACGTTCATACACAGTGCGTCAATTTGACCATTCCGTATTTTTGATGCCCATCCTCCTTACACCAAAACAGTACTCATCTTACCAGCAGACTACACCTCCGCCTTGATTTTGGCTCTTGTTCTCGACATGCTTGTGAACGTCAACAAGAACGGTACCGAATCCTTCCCTCGTCCATTCACCGGGGTCTCGGCACCCTGCGCGCCCGCTGGGAGAAAGCATCCACAGCGCCATGCGTCGTCGTGGATGCTGCACATTTTACAAATACGTTGCATCTCTGCTGCGGCGTATAAAAGCAGGCGTAGGGTTGGTTGAAGTTCTGCAGTGCTCACTCAAGGACACTTGCAGCCACTTCCATCCGCTTGATAGTCGACATGTCTTTCAAGAGCATTTTGGTTCTGGCTACTCTCGCCATTGCTGCTTATGCGGCCCCGTCGAGGAACACCGTCTGCAGCAAAGGACGTGTTGCTAGCGACGCTGCTGTAAGTTGATGTTACTGGCTTCACGGTAAGTTCATGAACTGATGTCGACTTGATTTAGTGCTGCCAATGGTTCGATGTCCTCGACGATATTCAGACAAACTTGTATGTATCTTTCTCCTGAGTATTGCATTCGTTGTCTCATCGCGCATTCACTCGTGCAGGTTCGATGGTGGCGAGTGTGGCGAGGAGGCTCACGAGGTGTGCATCCAATCAAACTCATGGTTTTTAGTCAGCTAACCCCGAATACAGTCTCTTAGGGTGCGAATGTCGCTCAGCCGCTTGATTTCTTACACTGAATACCTTTCTGCAGTTGACGTTCCACGATGCCATTGGTTTCTCTAACTCTGCAGTGAGGGAGGGCAAGTTCGGGTGAGCTAAATCGTCACCCCCCTGGAGTGTACCGAGACTGACCGGTCTTTCTACAGCGGTGGTGGTGCTGGTACGTGGCGGCAACCTCTATTGTGTCTCGAAGTCAGCAGGCGGCTGATACATTACAGATGGCTCCATCATGGCCTTCGCGCAGATTGAGACCAACTTCCGTACGTGCTCTATCCCAACCTCTCGCTATTGCCACCTTGACGCCTGAAGCGCAGACGCCAACAACGGTGTTGACGAGATCGTCGAAGAACAACGCCCCTTCGCCATCAAGCACAAGGTCTCTTTCGGCGACTTCATCCAGTTTGCAGGTGCTGTCGGTGTTTCCAACTGCGCCGGGGGCCCTCGCATCCCCTTCTTTGCTGGTCGCTCCAACAACTCCAGGCCCGCTCCTGATCTGACTGTCCCGGAGCCATCGGACTCTCCTGACACCATTTTCGCTCGTATGGGCGACGCTGGTTTCTCTCCCATCGAGGTTGTCGACCTCCTGGCTTCG
Source organism: Steccherinum ochraceum (assembly GCA_004332605.1). NCBI lineage: Eukaryota > Fungi > Basidiomycota > Agaricomycetes > Polyporales > Steccherinaceae > Steccherinum > Steccherinum ochraceum. Next base: position 11,090 of record RWJN01000364.1, read on the forward strand.
CATACCGTTGCTGCTCAAGATCACGTTGATGGTTCCATTCCGGTATGTCTGCTCGACCAGACCAGCATCAGGAGCGTGTACTGATGACCATATATTGTTGCACAGGGAACTCCCTTTGACTCTACCCCGAGCAGCTTCGACTCTCAGTTCTTCGTTGAGACTCTCCTGACCGGTACTCTTTTCCCTGGCAACGGGTCTAACGTCGGCGAAGTCCTCTCCCCTCTCGCAGGTGAATTCCGTCTCCAGTCCGACTTCGCCATTGCTCGCGATTCCAGGTACGTTTGGTCCTATTCACGAAGCTAATCACCATTCAACTGAATGACCGCCCCACAGGACCGCTTGTGAATGGCAATCCTTCATCAGTACGTGCCTTCATATAGAGTTGACATCGAGTATCAGCTGATCGGGATCGATACCTTTCTACCAGCCAACCACAACTCCATGGTTACCAAGTTTGAGGCTGTCATGGCGAAGATGTCCGTTCTTGGACACGACGTTCGCTCTCTCGTTGACTGCTCCGAGGTTATCCCCGCTCCCAGCAAGGCAAAGACCACCGTCGCTCACCTTCCCGCTGGCAAGAGCCTTGCCGACGTTGAGGCTGCTGTGAGTAACGTTTTTGCCTGCTTGTTTGGGCATTGAAACTGATCTACATACCAGTGCGCTGCTACTCCCTTCCCGACTATCGCTGCTGACCCTGGTCCGGCTACTTCCGTCGCTGCCGTGTATGTATTCCTACAGATCTGTCTTCATGGCCAACGACTGACTCGTGCTCTATATCCAGCCCTCCTTCTTAAATCTGATTTGAACTTCATCTTGGTTAACTTGTTTACTGCTAGAAGGGTTTCTTTCTGGCTGAAGATCTTAGTACTTTCGTGTCGTGTATATATGGGTTGAGCAGAAATGCATCCGTCGCTTGCTGCGAACTTCATCTCCTAGAAATCCGAGCTTACTGACTGGTACGAAAGTTTATGCGCACCCCATTGTGGAATGTCAGTCGGGTTTAGTTGTACAAGTCTACCAGTACACCGTTACGATATGAACTACATAATTCTTTTAGATCAATCTACTCTCCGTTGGCTCTTCACGCTGTCACCGAGGGAGCAGAGTAGCGAGTACCGAACACGCCTTCTTGCTTCGCTTTGATTTCTGCAACACCATGCAAGCTTTAGACTAGACCGAGGTAAGATAAGGAAACAAGACGTACGCAACGCGACATGCTTGGAGAAGAACCGGCTCCATGCCAAGTTACCTTTGACAGCCAGCGAGTTTCAGCGTGACGAACATTACAGTAGCATTATGCCGATTCGACGTACCCATCATATACCACAAGCCAGGAGTACCTAACTCTCGCCACGTCCCGCGTAGCTCGCCTTCCTCGTTCAATCCCCAGATGGGTGGAAGTTTCGCTCCGACTTCTTCACCACAGATCTTGCGAATGGGATCACGGACATCACCAAAGCTATTGACAAGCAACATTATTAGTGGGAAGGCGATTCAGCGAGAGAGGGGTCGACGACGTACCCGGTAGCATAGAGGACAACGTCAGCTTCTAGCTCGCTGCCATCTGTGAACTTGAGGCCGGTCTTCGTGTAACGCTCTATTTGCGTGTTGTTCTTAATCTTGATCTTGCCGTCTACAATCAACTGGCATGCGCCGACATCTACACAGCCGTTATGAAAATCTCAACGTCACATAATCAATGCTCGGTCGCTTACCTAGGTAATAGCCACCAGCCCTCTTCAAAGCCAAGAACAAAAACCCTGACCCATCATCTCCCATGTTGAGATTGTATCCGACACGCTTGAGACCGTCGAGAAGAACTTTGTCCGCCTCTGCGATATCAGCCGTTTGACGCTGTGCAACCAACTTGTTGAAATAGATGGGTGTCGCATTTGCAATTCGGTCAGCGTATTCGGAGGGAGGTGCACCTTGCCAGTAGAGCGCTGGTATCATTCGACCTCGGTCAACTGTAAGAAAGCCAAATGGATTGAGGACGTACGTTTCATGAGTCGTGGAGAGCCCTCCTTGGTGGTCATGATGTACGTGGAGCTACGTTGGAACATGGTGACATCTACTCAGAGGTGATGAGTATGATGGTAGCGTGGAGGTAGCGGTCGAGACTTTACATACCGACGCCATGGTCAACATAGTCCGCAGCGAGGTCATGAGCTACATGGACAGACAGAGTGAGACGATTGGTGAAATAAGATATTCAAGAATCCCACCCGAAGTGCAAGCACCGACAATGACGACCTTCTTTCCCAGATGATCTTTGGCACTGCGATGTTGAGTAGAATGCAGAACTTGTCCCTGGAACTCTTCCTACAGGACCGCATCAGGAATTGCAAAAAAGACGACCAGTACGAAATACTCGCCTTTCCAGGGATATTCGGAACATTGATTGAACCCGCTCCTAGCCCTAGTGCAAAGACCAAGTGATCGACGCGCAGGATACGCTCGGAGCCGTCTCCCTTCTCGACGGTAACAACCCATTTGTTAGCCGCTTCGTCGCGAACAGCTTTAGTGACCGCTGCAGAGTTCCAGATGTTCAGTTCCATGACACTTGCGTAGAACTCGAGCCAATCAGCCAGCTTCCGGGCCGGGATGAAAGTTGGCCATGTCTCTGGGAAGCTAAACCCCTGTTAGCATGAGTAAGACCAAAAACATTCACTGAGCTCACTTGAGATATGGGAGTTGATTGAACCCTGAGGAGACACCGTCAATGATGAGACGGAATCACAGCCAAGTGGTTCACTCACAAATGGGATCGTGCAAGCACAAAGCTTGGTATCGATTCCTCCACTGGTCGCCTACTCGCGGCTGCTTCTCCACAATCAGCGGCGACACACCTAAGTTCTTCAATCGCGCAGCGAGATCCAAACCAGACTGGCCTGCACCAATGATCAACACATCCGGGTCTCCATCGGCAAACGCCTGCTCTCTGTCTCTCTGCTCCTGCCATTTCCCGTGGTTCGGAGCGAAGCTCCGCAGTTCGCCCATCTTCTCCGGAAAACCTTTCAGATTCTCCAAGTTTGAGCAGAGGACAAAGGACTGCCATGACCCGTTGGCTGTGGGGACAAGGAGGGCAGTGATCTGACCCAGGGCAACCTTGGTCTCAAACTCGAACTGAAGACGAATCCACTTGATGTCGGGGTACGGGCTCTCCAATGCGGCTTCGACGAACTTGAAACCAGACAACTGCTCGCTCGCCAAACGATCTTGCAGAAACTGTTTGATCTTCGCGGCTCCCTGGAACGTCCTCAGATCCCAGGTGAGCGCGAAGAGGTCTCTCCACCAGCCGTCTGGATGGATCTGACTGAGAATAGCGTCGATGTCGCGAGCTTCCACAGCCTTGGACAATGCAGACAGCCAATCCTTGGCGACCTTCTGTGCGTCCAGGTCAGCAGGAATTGTTGCATTGAGGCGCTCAAGGGTGGGCAGGGCGTGTGTCGACGACATGGTGATGGGAGGGAAGGATCGTCGCGACGGTACGACGCAGAGCAGCTGGACCCGATCCTCCGTACATACGTCTCTTATAAATTGCAGCAATGGATCGTTCCCGACGGATCGATTAGGGGATCCGGATGCATTTATGGGTCCAGATGATGAGATGTCGCCGCATCGACGAAGGATGACGAGCTCGCTGTGTGAGGTTGGCCAATTGGTCACTGGTGTAAAGAAACCCGTTAGATCGTGCGTCGGCGATCAGATGGACACCTGCGGGCTGCCACGGAAGATAACGCCTGATCCATCCTGAACTTCTCTTCTTGACTTCTTCTACTGAAGCCACTGGGGTTTTGCATGTCTACCGCGCAACTGTTACGTTTGTGTCTGAGTATCTGTAAGCCATTCGTAAGAGCCTGAGAGAACTTTTGAGTTCCCCGGGTCTCAAACAACAAGACCTTTGCACCCCGTGGCTTCAGCAGGCGCATCACACAGCGCAGTTCTCCTCTGTTCTCCTTCGAGCCCAAGTTTCATGCGCATGCGTCAGATCGACCAGTAATGGGTACTGTACAGTCAAAACGAGATGCGTACTCGGCTTCACATTTCGCAGAACGATCAATATGGCATAAAGTCGCTACAGAAAGCATGATATACTTAAGAACGCCGGTAAGTGATCCTCGTAAGTCCGTCGTCGGGAGTCGCAACGACAGAGGAGGACTTCGTTGAACATTGAACATTGAAGACAGAAAGCGAGAACCAAATGTTCGAGGGCGTTGACTCCATAAAAAGCAAAGATTGCGCTGTTCTCATCCCTGGTAGTATATCGGTTAGTACACGCGCCTGTCACTTTCTGCGGTGCGCGCGAAAGCGGGGTTCGACTCCCCGCCAGGGAGTGTGGCGGTCGCTAGGATTGATTTTTGTTTTTGCCATCCACCAATGTGACTTTACTGACATTGCTCGCGGCTGAAATTTGGATCAAGCATAGCAAACACGCCTTCAAGCAAGCAAGTGGTCGAGAGAATCACAGGATGATGATTATTGTCGTGTGTCTATGTATACACAAGGCTAGTAGAGCAAAAACTGAGATACAGGATGGTACACGAACAGGACAGAGGGAATGTAAGATGCAGGGATTCAGAAAACAATTTCGCTCAGATACGACAATATTAGGAGAAGGATACAATTTCTATCCCGCCTTGACAATATGCATGGAGTAGTCAATAACAAGCTATCTCTCACGACCAATCATTTGCCGATGTGGGGTGGAAGGGCTCTTGGTAAACCCAATCCGCCGACGCGCCCGTCGAATTCCACAGAGCGGTCACAGCAGGATCATGAGGCATAGGAACAGTAGAGTGCGATTCCACTGTTGAAGATCCACCCAGCAAAGGAGGTAAGCCATAGAGGCTTGCACCCGCTTGGTCGTACATGCCCGAAATCGGGGAGGTAGCGGAGGACATGTGGTAGTTTGACGACGTCGGGGACGGAGCGTACGCATGGAAGCGAGCAACGGTAGAGGAGGAGGATCCGACAGACATGGGACAGGTTGAAGTCTTAGACCGAAGCTTGTATCGCTCCGTGCAACTCTCGTGTGGTCGTCGGTAAGGATTGTACCCTTGCGCAGAGGTGGCTCGTGGTGTCCGTAGCGGAATCTCGGACGCTCCTAACGAGTTGGTGTTGTATACAGAGGGCGGTTGTGTCATGGAATTCGAGCCGTGATGCGCCGAGTTGGATGAGTCTTCAGAGATGGACTGTCGATCAAATCGACGAGGAGCAGGCTGCATGATGGTAGCCAAAGGATCGGGTAGATGAGGCTCGGATGTCTGCAGGGTAGGCAGCCTCGGAAGACGAGACGACCGAGACGGCCGAGGCGATCGTGATGGATGGGGTGTATAGAGCGAAGTAAGATTCTCTTCTTCACCACTGGAAAACTCGTGAGCGAGAAGACGGCTAGAGAAGAAAGGATGACTAACATGTACGTGGCTCTGCCGTCGTGATCAATCTCCATCCGGGGTGGGTGGCGAAGTCGAGAAATACTGTGCATAATCTCATTGCCGAGCTCTAGAGATGCTAGAGGGTCGAGAAGAGACGGTGTCTGGAGCTTGCCGGACAGCACCTCCGACGGGCTGTAATATGAGACCAAGTGATAAAGAACGCCATCAACTGGAAGAGAGATAGTCTAGCTATCGCATTAGTGGATGATAGAGAGGAGAGCATAGTGGGCACAGTACCTTCTTCATCAATCCGTTTGCCTTCAAACCTCTGCCTCTATTCCAGCTCCCGTAAATACACCGCTCAAGCTCTGGATCGTGCACGAGCTGCAGTTCATTCGTCGGAACACTGACAGCGGATCGGCTGTACGGCGAGATTGGTGTCTCCACCACATCCTCGCGCTCCCGGTAGATCATCTGCCAAGAACATGCATCAGACCGTGAAGGGTGTGGCGGCAGGCTAAACAACTTACGAAGTTACCAAGCATCCTCGAAGCACTCCATACGAACGGGTCCGTCCACCGCTTGATACCACTCTCCTCTTCAGTGAAGACGAGCACGGCCCCGCTGACGATCATACTCCGCTTCTCCGCGTCGTGGAAACGCCGCGTAACTCGAGGCACGACGCCTCGTCTCGCCGCTTCAAATACGAGTAGCGCATCGTAAGTCGTCTGTATCCATGCGCGGAACATGGTGTCTTTCGCCTGCATGCCGCTCGCTGCTGAACAGGTGGTGGTGGTGGTGGTGGTGGTAGAAAGAATAGTCATGCTCTGGTGGTAAGGAGAAAACAGATGTCGTGCCACGGGTACAACGGCGTTCTTGACTTCCTTGACGTCGTCGGAGAAAGTGTCGTAGAACAACGCAGGAGACGGGGGTCGAAAATTCCACCGGAGCGCAACGAGTGAACAAATGCGAATCCAGGTACATCTTGCCTTTTGATCCTGCGCTTTGACCGAGGGAGGGGCCCATGACGTGACTAGACCGCTGTTAGCGGTGGGGAGAGATGGATCTTGGCGAGCGAGCTAGTCGGGCAAGTCGTACCGTCGAAGCGAGGGCGGAATACAATACTCAGGTCCAGATCCACCGCTTCAAATTGAGTTCAGTCTAAAACAGAGAACAAGGACGACCCCGGCTCGGTTGGTCTCGTTGCCACCACGACATGCGTGCTCCTGCTCAGTGCTACTGCATGGCACACGGAACGATGTCTTGCGCTCTTCTCGCACTCGTTTCGTATATGAGCGGGCTTATCACGAGTTGCTATGCATGTTTGGAAGTGGGTATTCTGAAGTCTAGACAGGTCAGTCAAATCTTGATCGTCGGAACCGACCTGCGATAAGTGGGCGTACCAGACGATGGTATCCATCAACCCTGATTGCCTGGAGAGCGGAGGTGACGCCTCGCATGCTTGCACACCACTGAATCGGGCCTAATGATCCTGCCAATCAGCTTGTTAACCAATATCGGTAAGGCCTGCGCATTTACTTGACATGGTTACATGAAAGGAAACGGCGGTGCTGTTTAGATCCACTGCTGGACGCGTGCATATGTTCGGTGGGTGAGATCTGTGGTGGCCACCGGATCATGATGGCTTCAAGGATAGCACCTTAGCAGATTTTGTGAGGGTCGGAGTCAGGCACGTACTGCGTTGCGTGCTGAAACGTAAACTTCGCAGCCGTATGGGAGTGAACTTGACAGGACCATATAGGTAGACTTGAAGGTGTGATTCACCGGGAAAGGCATGACAGTTTGCACCTCCGAAGCGATTGGCACGATCTGTCTGAGGAAGTAGAGGATGGCGTGAGTTCAACGTTCAATCGTGAAGTGGTATCCGCTAGTTACGATGCGTGATTGCAAGCACAACGAACTTGATGCAAAGGTTGTATCGCAGCGGATATCTGCGAAACAAAGCCAGCGGGGACCTTGAAATTGCACTCAGCGGCAGCCGTTTCATCGATGTCCATCCCGTGGTGCACTGTTCGATGTGGGAAGCCGGCGGTCCACACGTTCTGGGGGTGGACACACAGGTCGTTATTACGGCTTCCGGTTCAACGATCCAATAAACGAGGTTAGGTAGCACACTCTTCTCGGTGATCATGGGGAGTAGCGGGAGCCAGGTGCCTTGATACCGAACGAACCGGCTCTGGACAGTTGCAATCTATGAAAATGTTATCGACTAGCAACCAATGAGCGGCTTGGCGAGACTCACCCCATTGTGCTAGAACCCAGTCGAAGCTTGAAGCAAGTTACGCATGGCGCGCATCCTCGCAAAGCAGCACACGAAAGCCTGTGCCAAGAATGTAGCATGTATTCATACAGCACGATATTGCACTTCCTTCTGCGCTGGTCGAAGTGCAAGATGAATCATTCGCAAATGAAGCTCAGCGCTCAGTACCAGTGTGCACTGAGATGTTTTTTCGATGATCCACCCTCCCAACTCCCTGGCGAGACATAAGATCGCATACTCTGGTCGCCTGCAGATTCTGCACCGCGAACCCTGCACGATATTATCCTGGATTGCATATCGGTCATGACCCACACGTGAGTGAGGTGGTACGTGGCATACAATCGTTCCGAAAGCGAGAACCAGGTTGCATGAGTAGGGTGCAAGACGTTTCCTGTATTAGGGTACAAATGCATAGCATGCTGGCTGTAATGTACGTGGCCTGAACGGCGGCCATATGGGATGGTGTAAATGAACTATGGAGACGATGTGAGCAATTGTCAATGAGAGCAGAGAAGACGCCAACATTTTTGAAAAGTCATTCTAAAGCACACAAAAGGCAAGTAAGCTGCAGTGCCACGAATGAGGATCGAAGTGTACTTACAGACTCTGCAACACACTATATCTCCTCGCCACAGTGTCCCTTGCTCTCTTGCCCTCTAGGCCGGTACCATCAGCTCTCCCCATGTCCTCATCGTAAAGATTCCACCGAAAAACACCGCAAGGCCTGCGACGATGTTGATATTCCCGGGAAGTTTCTCTGGTGCCCAGACCTGTTCCCTCATGAACGAGGAGAAGGCAGACTCGTTAGGGTCGACGATCCTGCGCGTAGGTGCGCTGTAGTAGGCGGGGCCAGAGTGAGGTGGTGCGGAGCGTCTGGCCATTTCTTTGCGTTGTCGTCAATAATAATGGCAGCGAGAAAAGGGGAGAAAAGGTCGAGAGCGTCGAGGATGGCGGCGAAGCTGAGGTCGTTGAGAACGAGTGAGCTGGAAATGGCGTCTAATCAATTAAATTCATCGGCGTGCGTCACACAGCGTCACGCGCTCCTTTTGCATTTCGGGCGTGACACTGACGGCTCAGATTCTGGGAATACAGTAGACCGAGGATTTGCTTCGCGAAATAGATTGGATACTTTCTATGATGTACGTAGTATATGCAATGTCCCTGACAACAATGAAGCAGGTAGATGAAGCAAGTAGAGCATGATCAGGACAAGCTGCATCAAAACAAGACAGAGAGAGCAAACAAATCAACGACGAAATGAGTGTGAGGCGAGAATAGTATAGAGCGCACGGTCCATTGTACAGGCGAATTCCAAAGACGGATGAGAGTATGCATAGAAGGAAGGGTCTGCACAATCACGTCCTACAGCACGATGTCGATGACTTTCCAAGCCAAGACGACGGATCCGAACCTAGCCGCACGGTATCCTCCACGCTTGCTTCTCGTATGTGCAATGTCCGTGCCTCAACCGCCTCTTCATATTCCCATCTGACCACTACCCGCCGCGCCACATATTCGAACACTTCTGCTACCCCTTCTCCCGTTTTGGCTGAGGTAAAGAATAGTTTCGACCGAGTATCCGGTGGCTCGGGAAGCGGTTGGATGGGCGAGGGAGTGGTGCATGCTGTAGGCGCATCTGTCTGACCCCTGACAAAGAGGCTTGGTGTGATCGTCGGCACCGAAGATGCGGAAGACATCGACGGTATCCTGCGCGGGCTGCGGACAGGCGAGTGAGACGGTGATCGAGACTGCGAGTAAGAATAAGTTGAGGCAGTGGGTACAGGGGAAGTTCGGGCCGATTCATAGCTGTCGAAAAAGGATGACGAGGGAGTGTGATAGATGCTATGAGTGGTGGTCATTGTGCCTATGGTGCCGCCCCGGAAGATGGTCGACCGACTGCGAGATCTAGAGACGGATTTGCGTCGGCGTTTGCGAGGATGAATCTCTATGTCTATAGAGCTGGTAGGAGGAGCCGGGGCAGCATCTTGGGTCAATGTCAGTACAGGAATTTCGGTGGTAGATTGGGCCTCCAGAAGTGTGTATGGTGTCGCAGAGTGGAATACTGGAGGAATGAGGTCGTCAATGAATTGGTGGGCTTGTGCTTCTGTGACCCGCGCGTCCGCAGTATTGGGGGTAGGAGTAATGTCGATCTTATTGGCAACTAAGACACAGCAGAATTTGTGTGCATCTTCGTCCGCTATGGGTGCTCTTTCTTTGAAGTCGGTCCACCACTTGGTGACGGCGTCCAGAGTCTTCGGCTGATTTACATCAAACAGAAGCAAGACTGCGTCCGCTCCGCGAAAGAATGCTGATGAGAGACTTGAGAACCTTTCCTGTCCTGCAGTATCCTATGACCGAAGGGCGGGATCAGCGGACAACCTCTGCAGTAAACGGACGGTGCTCACCCAAATCTGCAGCGTGACGGATTCATCAGACTTGGAGTGGTGGGGAACTGTTTTCGTAATGAAATCCGCTCCTATAGTCGCACGATACCCAGTCGTGAAGCGACCAGAAATATACTGCAGGACGATCAGCTTCTGCGTTGGAAGAGACGAAGTCACCACGCACCTGGTTTCGCAGACTCGTCTTCCCAACTCCAGACGTACCGATGACAACAAGCTTAACGGTACGCATACCTACTCACGTCGCTACCGTGGCCGCCGTTGTCGTCGCTGTCGTCCGACACAACCTTCATGAGTTTGCCACCGGCGGCGGATAAGAATGTGGTGTGACAATTTCCTCGGCGGTGATTCATGGTGTCACAATATCAAACACAGAAACACTATAAATACCGTACAAGTTACTTGTAAATATTAATAGTAAAAAGTAACATACTTATTTGGTCGCACTTTCATAAGTAGTTCATCGCCTCTATTCCGAGATTCAAGTGTCATTGGGGTTGTGTCTTTTGTTTCTGTCAGTAGCTATTTCGATAGCCGCAGCTCTTGCCACAATTGCAGTATTCCGCTGACTTATGCGCAGTGACTGCGAAATGGGCGTCGGCTAAGTACCCGATTTGGCATTTACCGCTCGTTATGATATCACGAAGGGGGGCGGTCACAACCTTGGGTTCCAACTCTCATGTTTCTCTCTTCCTTCGTTCTCAAATCCTCTGTCGTATGAGATATGAGCAGTTCTTCTCATCTACTTTGGACCCACGAAAGTACGTTGCAAAGTCTCAGAGGGCTTGATCAGGAAACTTGACCAGACAGTAGGCCCCAAAGACTCACTCTACCAAGTTCGCCTGCTTTCCGCATTACGCAGTGGTACGTAGTCCACAGACACATATTACCTTCTCAACAACTTACTGTATATTTAGGCGATCCTGCACAGATTCACCCATTCCTTGCGGACATCGGGAGGGACAGACGCGGCTCTTCAGATGGAGACGTTGACTTTGGGGCCACAGCACTCCACCTAGCGATTCGCTGCGCATCCTGTGAGTTCGAGTTGTTTCCAGCTCTCTATTGCATGCTCACAAACACGCCTCCATTTGTGCTCACAGGCGACACCGTTGCCCTTCTCCTTTCGAACAGATCTGTGTCTCCGAACTCCGTTCACCCTCCCGGCTCCGGTCAGACCGCGCTCCATTTGGCCGCATCGCTTGCTCGCGCGGATGTAGTCAATCTACTGCTGGATCAAGATGGGATAGATGATACGCTGAGGGACAGCCAAGGCAGGACGTGTTTGTCGGTTGCGAAGGGGAAGGACACCGTCGGTGCGATTAGAGGTGTGTATCGCGTTCTACGATTCTGTGTGCTGTCATATTCAATGACGCATCGTCCGATGCGCGGCGTATAGATTCTCGTGCATTCCTCACGGCCTCGTATCGATCATTGCTACGGACATACATCTTCTCTTCCTCCTCGGAACGCATGCCGGATGCCCTCGTGAAGCTTCTGTCGTCTCCTCGAGCACACCTACTGGAGCTGTCCTACCTCGACGACGACTCAGGAACTACCCTTCTCCACGAGGCCGCTCGCCGCAAAGATTTCCGGGCAATCGAACTTGCGATACGCGCCGGTGCTGACGTATTCGTTCGCGATCGGAAGGGTCGTACAGTGCATGAAGCATGTGGGAAGGACGACCGGGTGAAGGCATTTCTACGACAATGTGTGTACACTCTCTGATTTCACACGTGCGCACCAGCTCAGATATTTGTGTCTTGCGCAGATGCTAACCAAGACGCCAGTCTAATCGAGCCTGCCTCGACGGAACCGCCAGAACTTAAGGGGTATCTCAACAAGTACACGAACGTCGCGAAAGGATACAATACCAGGTGGTTCACTCTCAAGAACGGCGTCCTGTCCTGTGAGTTTCAGTATGACGTCATTACAAAGCAGTTATTTACCGCACTGCAGACTACCGCCATCAAGAAGACGAAGGCGTAACGAGTCGCGGGTCTATCGCCATGAAGACTGCTGTGCTGAAGTCAACGCCCGGAAGCGGCGGGCTGCGGTTTGAAGTCCATTCTACACCCAGTCGAGGTCATCACAACGCTCAGAAGTGGTACATGAAGGCCAATCACCCGGTGGAGGCGTCACGATGGATACAAGCATTGACGAAGAGCATTGAGTGGTCCCGGGCGCAGAAAGGCGACGACAGGCGGAGTGGTGAAAGCGAAGTCTCGAGTCTGGCGCCGCCCGCTTCATTGCGCACTCCGTCCCTATCTCACACGCACCTCCCACCCAAGAACGTCAGTGCCAACGTGTCTACGACAAGTTCTCTGGCTGGCGACGAGACCGTGGAAGGTTCCGTGGATGGCGAGCACGGGGTGCAGGCTGCTATGGGCGATGAGCAGAGGGAAGGCGCACAAGACACCGAGCACTCGTCTTTGGAGGACCGTGAACGTCAACCTCCTCATGATACTGCGTTCCATCTGCAAGGCAACACGACGATCGCACAGATGGAGCTGACGGCCCAGATGACACACGACATGCTCAAGAGGACCCATCAGCACAATGATCACGCCAATGCCCTGCAGGAGGCTATGGCGATGGCGCAGAGTATGCTAACGGAGTACGTTAGTATGGTCCGAGATCGCGATGATTGGTGGAAAGAGGAACTGGAGAGAGAGAAGCAGCGGCAGGACGTGTGGGAAGAGAGTTTACGTGCCGTCGTGAAAGAGGGAGAGGCGTTGGAAGAGGAGCTGAAGAACCGGTCGCGGCGAAGAAGTCGTCTCGTAGAAGCCACGTACGCGTCTGTCTCAGAGATGGGTACGCTCAAGAACAGACCATCACATCTTGTGTTGACATCACCGCCCTTGCCCGAGGACGTCGTCGTCTCTCCGGAGGAGACCCCCGCAGCTATCCCTGCCACGGCCCGCCAGTCTCCTGCATACTCTCAGTCACCTCTTCCCACTGTCACAGCTCGGACGAACTTGTCTCCCCCTCCCACTGGAAGTGTCGGTAGGCGCTTTTCACTGCTGGTTAAAGCTCCCACTATGTCAGGCGCAGAGCCAGAAGAGGAGGTCGACACAGACGAGGAAGACGAGTTCTTCGACGCCATCGAGACCAACAATCTTCCCAACTTGCTCGTCAATGCAAACCTCACTGGAAAGACAGTCCGCGAGCTTCCGCCATCGACGAATTTGGAGCAGTATGAGAGCTACAAACACCTGCGTCAGCGACTGGCCATCACTTCGGATGACAGGCCACCGATGAGTTTGTGGGCGGTCTTGAAGAACAGCATAGGAAAGGACCTCACCAAGATCTCTTTCCCTGTGTTCTTCAACGAGCCAACGAGCATGTTGCAGAGAATGGTATGTGAATTGCTTGAGGATGACTATTTTCGTGCTTATCTTTGCGTTCTCAGGCAGAGGATATGGAGTTCTCAGAATGCTGTACGCTGTCGCTTCTCTACATCATTTGCTCACATCCGCTGATACTGCCCCACAGTGGACGCCGCTGTTAAGGAGTCCGACCCGCATCGACGTATAGCTTTTGTCGCCGCATTCGCTATGTCAAATTATTCGTCCACCATCGGTCGTATCGCGAAACCGTTCAATCCTATGCTTGTGAGTAGTGATCCACCGACTACTCGTTACGTCCATCAGAATCCTCAATGTGTTCTCAAATACAGAGCGAGACTTTTGAGTATGTGCGGTTCGACAAAGAGTACCGGTACATATCGGAGCAAGTCAGCCATCATCCGCCAATATCCGCCTGCTGGGCAGAGTCTCCTTCGTGGCACTACTACGGCGAGGTGAGCTTATATTGCAATGGCTACACGACGATCCGTCGTACTGATATTTTATCATAGGTTGACGCTCAGAACAAGTTCATGGGCAAGTCGTTTGAGATCCGCCCTACTGGCGTTGCGCACGCAGATTTGCTTCTTCCCGAAGCAGACGCGCCTTCATATCCGAAATATGGGCCGAAGCCGGGCAAGGTGGTTGAACACTACAGCTGGAAGAAGGTCACCACAAACGTTTCCGGATTCATCCTAGGGTCACCTACCATCGACCACTACGGTGACATGATTGTACGTACACTCCTCGAGTTACACCTCGATCATGTCTCACTTTGTGATAGATCACGAATCACCGTACGAAAGACCAGTGTGTTCTGACCTTCAAGCCCCGCGGATGGCGAGGCAGAGACGCATACGAAATCTCGGGGTACGTCATGGACGCCGACGGCGAGATCACCTACGAGATTGCTGGCCGCTGGAACAGCCAGCTGGTCGCTCGCGCGGTCGGAACAGGTGTAGGCTCCCTCCACCCCGATGTGTCAGTCTCCAACAATGGCCTCAATTCTCCATCGGCCCCAGAGTATATTCTTCTCTGGCGCAATTCGGAGAAGCCTGAAGCACCTTTCAATCTTACGCCCTTCGCCATCACCCTCAACGACTGCCCCAGCGACCTCAAGCCATACGTTTGTCCCACCGACTGTCGCTTACGTCCTGACCAGCGAGCGTTCGAACTCGGTCGGTACGAACGTGCCAACGCCCTGAAGAACGCACAGGAAGAATATCAGCGTGCGACGAGGCGGGCACGGGAGGAAGGCAAGGCGAAGCCGCACAAGCCTAGGTGGTTCACGGCGGAAACAGAGCCGGATACAGGCGAGCGGGTGTGGGCACCAGCACGAGCGGAGAACGAGATGTTGGAGTATTGGATCGAGCGCGAGCGGGTGTACACGGAGAAAGTAGAGGGTAAAGAGGACGAGACATGGACTAACGTCGATAACATTTTCATTGAGGACTCGCTGTGACGAAAGGGCACTTTCAGACGAAGCTTGGATTGAACGGGTAATAACGATTAGATTACAGGTTGTATCTTTTACGACGTTGTTGTACGCCATGGTGTCTGGTATTTATTGTAAAGTAGTTGGATTAGCTACGTCAGATGTTGCAGTTTACACACTAGGAATTGACCGAAGAGGTCAACAAATGATGTCCAGAATGGTGTGCTATAGCACACCGTGGTCCAGCCACTCGTTGCTTGCATAACCACATCGGACTGCCTGACAGTAATCGGTAGGTCAGACGTCTAAATCGACCTCAGACTCACCGTGCATAGTAGAGGAGCCTCCATACAACCTCCATACGACTCGACGAGCAATATTGTCCTCCCCACCGGCCCACGCAATAGCCGGATCAGCTCCCGCACAATATCACGTTGTTATTTACTTCTGATCGTTGTAGTGTCTAAGATTGATCATGTCACAGTAATACTATGGTGAGCTAACAAAGCATACAAAACTCATACTTACTGAACCAGCCAAGATCAAACAGGCTCGGGCGACGGACGAGCTTCTCCCGAACACCTCCCTTTGCTATATCATGCAAATATCATGAGACCCACCACGTCGCAACAGGTCGTAACATTCCCCCAACGTCCCCTTCCAAATACCTACGAAAATGGCTGCCACGATCCAGGAATTGTCGGGAGAGTTTATCAAGGTGTCCTCGCCAGCCGAGCACATACTTTTGGTCGAACTGAACAGGTAAGTACGTTAGAGCTTGTGTCTTCGGTCGAACGAGCTAATGTCTCACGCAGAGGGCCTGTCAATGCGTTTACGGTACCGTGAGTGCTGTGTCTCTCGCTGCAGCATCGCCGCAGGAAGCTCATGAAATCATCAGGTTCTGGAGGGAGTTCGGCGAAGTCTTCGATCGCATTAGTGTACTGCCTGACGTGCGGGCCATTGTCCTCGCATCGGCCTTGAAGAAAGGGTTTTCTGCAGGACTTGACTGTGAGTATCTTCGCCTTCGTCTTTGCGACGTCCTCTCAAATGATTTACCAGTCTCGGGATTGGACGACATGGCGACGTACGACCAGGATGTTGGCCGCAAGGCTCTTCAGACGCGCTCTATCCTCAAAGCTTTCCAGCGGGCTATCGGTGCGCCTGAGAGATGTCTGTGCCCCGTCATTGCTGCAGTACATGGCATCACGCTGGGCCTGTCGATTGACATCATCAGTGCGTGTGACGTGCGGTACGCCGCATCGGACTCGGTGTTTAGCATCAAGGTATGAGAATTATCTTTGTTTTGA
Organism: Steccherinum ochraceum; assembly: GCA_004332605.1. Taxonomy (NCBI): domain Eukaryota; kingdom Fungi; phylum Basidiomycota; class Agaricomycetes; order Polyporales; family Steccherinaceae; genus Steccherinum; species Steccherinum ochraceum. The sequence goes on from RWJN01000364.1 coordinate 27,240, forward strand.
CGAATATGCCTCACTCAAGGACGTTGCAGGAAGTAGACGTCGGCCTTGCAGCAGACATTGGTACCCTCGCACGCCTTCCGAAACTCGCCGGGAACCAAAGCCTGGTGCACGAGCTGGCGTACACCTCGCGGAACTTTGGCGTCGCGGAGGCAGAGAAGATGGGTCTGCTGTCGAGAGTCATTGAGGGTAGTCGGGAGGAGGTCGTTAAGGCCGCTCTCGAGACGGCGAAGCTGATTGCGACGAAGAGCCCCATCGCTGTGTTGGGAACGAAGAGTGTGCTGCAGCACGCGAGGGACCATACGTGAGTACTGGCTGTGATGAACATATGTGGCAGATCGCTGATGGAGAAGCAGTGTCCAGGATAACTTGGACTATGTCGCGAACTGGAACGGTGTCATGCTGCAGAGCACAGTGAGTAGCTTCTATACACGAGTGTGTACCGTGACTGATCTGCTTTGTGCGCAGGACCTTACGAGCGCGTTCTCTGCTGCGGTGCAACGGAAGAAGGCAACGTTCCCCCCGCTGTGGAAGCCTGCCTCGAAGCTGTAGATCGCGTGTAGGTTTAGTGTACTTATAGACGGTGCTGCACGGAACGCTCGCATGTTTTGGAAATGCGTACTTCCAAGACTGCGTCTTCTGATATTCGGTGGCCAGGGACCGAGGAAGTATGAACCGGCTCGCGTTCTCCTCGCGTCTGCGGGGCATCGGTCTGCGTTCCGTGCTATCCATGGCATCGGACTGAACTTTCGTGGTCGTCTACTCATGGAGGACGGTGCTTCCTTCGCTGTCTATTGAACTTTAGCTGTTGTGCCTTTTGTTCTTTGTGCGATAGACTAAGATGTTTGGAGTACGTGTAACCGTATAACCCTGAACCGCCGGACTAAAAGCGAAGTGAGATCTATCTCGCTCATCTCAGCCCTCACGTACACGATAAAACAATGCATTCCACGTATCACTGAACATCGAGTAGACCATGGACATGGACAGAGTCGAAGGAATGAGTAGAATGGGGGCGGCACAGCGACAAGCGTAGAGGGCCAACACAGGCGAAGTGGCCAGTGTTGGCGCTAACCCATCTCTCTCTCGACCACGACATCCCCGACGAGCTCGTTGACGGTGACGACGATGAACAACCAATCCGAGCGCGGATCCCCCTCCCCCTCGTCGCCGTCGAGCTCCAAATTTCCCAAGTTTCTCCATAACAAGAACAGAGATCGCTCGCGGTCCATGATCGACACCCTCGGCAGTACCTCCACCATCGCCAGCTCCTCTTCCTCCAGCTCGCCCCCAAGCGAGACGTCCAAGTCTAGCAAGACTGCTACTAGGAATAGCAGGAAATTGTTTGGGAGTAAAGACGAGAAGCGACGCCAGTCGGAAGACGTTCGTCCAGAGAGTCCAGCCTCCCCACTTGGTACCCCCAACTCGAACCATCACGACCGCGACGACTACGAATTCGATCCAGACTCCTCAATACGCGAAGACAGCGTACAAGAAGACCCTCCCGTTATTGTTGAACCCGTTAATATTCCCCGCCCCCGCACCCGTTCAGACCGCCCGCTGTCTGATAACTACCCCTCCAGCAACTACTACCCATCCTCCTCTTCTGGCACCCGTATCGCCGACCTTCCCACCAGATTATCTGGCTGGTTCTCCCATACGTTCAGCACCTCCGCCACCGATCTCACGCTTCCAGCACTGTTGTCTCAACAGCAGCTCGCTGCCAACAACTCTCCCAAGGGCAAGACGAACGCGCTCCTCACCGCCGCCAAGCACGGGCAGGGCCATCTATCCAAAGCCATGCGTTTTCTGCTCGACAGCGATGCAACTCCCGATAATTGCCCTGATTCCATCTGGATTCTTGGTTTGGAGCATCCAGGTTACGAACCCTCCTCGCCATCCTCTTATCTTCCGCCTGGCACGGGAACGCTGCGACGCGGTTCCATAAATTCCAAGAGACATCAATCTCCCGCATCCATTCGCTCCTCTCCTTCCTCTTCCCCAACATTGACAGCAGCGGACCCTTCGCTCTCGCAATCGCAGCCCGCCTCCTCCAATCCCAAGGACCCAGGACGGCATTGGCCGCCTGTGTTCTACTCTGATTTCACATCACGCATATGGTTGACATACCGAAACCAGTTCCAACCCATCAGGGATACCTCTTTGGAAGCCTTAGAAGCAGAAGTGCGCGATCACATTAATGCGGTTCCCAGCAGTCCGCCGACGAAGAAGTGGAATTGGCCGTTGGGTGGAGAGAAGGCGTGGTCCAGTGATTCGGGCTGGGGGTGTATGCTGCGAACAGGGCAGTCTTTGTTGGCCAATGCGCTGTTGCATTTGCATCTGGGTCGTGGTACGTCATCATTCTTCCATTTGTCTCTGTGGGAGACCCCAATACTTAGCGAACGTATCCTCACACAGATTGGCGACGACCCCCATATCCTGTCTATACCGCCGACTATGCAACATACGTGCAGATTGTCACCTGGTTCCTAGATGACCCTTCGCCGCAGAGTCCGTTCAGTGTGCACCGTATGGCTTTGGTTGGGAAAGCGCTGGGTGTGAGGGTTGGTCAGTGGTTTGGACCAAGCACGGCCGCTGGAGCGATCAAGTGAGTTCATCATAGCATCTCACACGAGGCTCGGTGTTCATGTTGGTTCCTAGGACCCTCGTTCGTGCATTCCCCCAAGCTGGTCTCGGTGTATACGTGGCCGCCGATGGTGGTACCATCTACGAATCCGAAGTCTTTGAAGCGTCCCATTCTACGTTCGGTGCTCCCAAGCGCTATGCCCGCCGTAACTGGGGAGATCGTGCGGTTCTCGTCTTGATTGGTCACCGCCTGGGTATTGATGGTGTTAACCCTGTATATTATGATACTTTGAAGGTGAGTATCCTTGCTGGGTATGATACTCTAGTCTGACGCCTTCTCTAGACTCTGTACACATGGCCTCAATCTGTTGGCATTGCTGGCGGTCGCCCTTCTTCCTCTTACTATTTCGTCGGCTCTCAGGCTGATAATCTCTTTTATTTGGACCCTCATCATGCACGTCCTGCTATACCCCTTCGTCCCCTATCCACTCGCGAAACCTCCCCGCCTCCAATTTCTACCCGCCAAACGTCTCCGGAACCCTTCTATTCCTCCGACCGTGAACGTGAACGCGAGCGTGACCGAGATAAGCGACCACGCACACCACACCGGCATGTTCGTTCCCCGACATCACCTGCATCGGCTCGTTCTAGCACTTCGGGGAACTCGTCCTTCTCGCATCGTGCCCCAATGTCACCTTCCCCATTGCAGCAGCAACTGTCATCATCCTCCGCCGCTTCTTCAAACTCCGAGTCATCGCATGCTCGCTGGCATTCTAGTGTTCTACCGGAGTCTGATATGGATTCGAGGGAGCTGGACGGTAGCGGCGTTGGGGATCTATCAGATTTAGACCCAGTGCAGAGACACTTTGTAACCGCGTATTCCGCGGCAGAGCTGAAGACTTTCCACTGCGACCGCGTGCGCAAGATGCCACTGTCGGGTCTGGACCCCAGCATGCTTATGGGGTTCTTATGCAAGAACGAGCAGGACTGGATTGATTTCAAAGCCAAGGTTGCAGATGTAAGACTTTTCCGCCACATCCGAGACAATTTTCACTGACGCGAGTCTGACTTCTCTGATCTAGCTGAACAGCAGGTACAAGGCGACCGTATTGTCTATCCAAGATGAACCACCAAACTGGCCCTCTGATTCGGAAATGGGTCTGGAGTCCATATCCGAGCCTGATATCGATATGCCCGAAGACGAAGACGAGCTCCTGGGCGACGGCTCGTCATCCGAACAAGGCCGCTCGCGTTCCGCCAGCGTGTCCTCCCCTGACACCAGCGTCAGCGCGAAAGGCGGCGCTGGCAGTGGCACCGGATGCAAGTCCGAAGGCGACACGGAGGAAGATCCGATTGACCCTATCACGCCAGGACCGGGCAGGGCGACGTTCGAGACGAGTGGTGGCGACGAGGCGCCGGAGAAGATGAAGCGCGAAGAGAGCACCGGGACGTCGTTGGATTTTGATGATGAAGACGACGAAGAGTGGGTCGACCCCGAGTTCACGCCTCAGACGCCTTCGCCTGCTTGGACGTGGACGACACCTTCGCTGCAGACCCATGATCTGCAGCCTTCCATTCATATCCAAGCTCCTCCCATAGCCAAGTCTCGTTCGGCTCTCTCGACAGCCAGCTTGGAGAGTGACCCTGGTGCCAGCCACGTGAAGCTACGGAAGTCTAAGAAGTCCTCGTCTTCTCAGGGTACAATCTCGCGTTCGCACTCACGGAGAGAGAAGCAGGGATCCACACAGTCGTACGAGCAATACCCCTTCCCCGCGGCAGGTACTGACCCCGCCGATGACGACTTTGTGTGTGAAATTCACTGGAAACCAGGAGACTACCGGGAAGCGTGTGCCGCAGATGCGCACCGCGAAGGCGAGAGATGGCGGACGGACGCAGAGTGGTGGTGTGAGGGGTGTGCCTACGGACGACTTTGACGATTTCTAGCCTACGTATCATTATGTCGCCTTGCTTGCCCGCCTGCTCCTTGTGGGTATGATATGCTCATGCTCATGTTGCATGTGTCTAAGCTACCTCCACGCACGCTCATCATGCACCAACTTTTCTACTTCATCCCGTCTTGTCTTCATGTTTGTTTTTCTTTCCTCTGGATCTGACCTACCCCAACGCGTCAATTGTGTCTGTAATTCATTTCTTTTTCCCTCTGCTTCGGATGGTGTACGCTTTATCTTCATTTCATACCTCCTTCTCCTCTACGTCCCTTTTACGTCGCTGTACTTCTCTTTTGGTTGCTGTACCCAGCGGGAGCTGTACATCGCTGAGCGAACTGAATTCATGACCATGAAGGTGATCCCCAGAACTGTGATATGCGAAAGGGATCTCATATCCTTTCTCAAGACTGCTTGACTTCGCCGCCACGGCCTCTTCCACCAATGTCCTCGTCCCACTCCTAACAGACTGAATCAGAAAGCCGGAAACTTTAGACTGACTCGGTACTTCACAACGCACATTTGGATGATCTCGGATGAATTTTTGCATGAGAGCTTTACACTGTTCATCATCCATGACGACAACTTCCACACCTCTGCTTCTGAGAAGGTCTTCTTCTCCCTTGAAGTTGATGTTTTCCCCAATGACGACCCTAGGGATTCCGTAGAGAAGGATGGCTCCGGTACACATGCTGCACGGGCTATGGTCATAGGATGATCTATAGGTCAGCCTGTGCACCGTCCAGGCAGCAACGTTCACTGGACCGCTACCTGAGTGTGGTATACTGTGAAGATTTTCACGTCAACCGAACGTCAACGCGGTCTGGACTGAAACGACTGTGGAGGAAGAGCTCGAAAGTACGAGCACCCGCGCTCCGTTCCGGATTGTGATCACGACCACGTACCATTGTAGCCTGCTTGTAGACCCCGGAGGACAACCTGCCTGCGTTCTCCAGAGCTGACATTTCGGCATGCAGAATGGCAGATGAGTTCTGCATGCGCAAGTTGTGCCCGGATCCGTACACGATGGCCTCGGATCCGCCACCGATGAGAACAGAACCTATGGGTATGCCACCTTCTCGTTTGCCAATTTCTGCTTGTACGATCGCAAGAGCAAGGCCCTGAATATCGGCGGCTGACATATTTGCGGACGTCAGGAGAGACGTTCACCGACGTCTACAAGTAACAATGGAACCTTGGGCCTCGGGACTCAATGAGAGGAAAGAGCCAAAAAGCACTCCCTGGCGGGGAGTCGAACCCCGCTTTCGCGCGCACCGCAGAAAGTGACAGGCGCGTGTACTAACCGATATACTACCAGGGATTGATAGACGCTTCCTTGAAGCGCTATAGATACCGCATGTGTAGTGTCATAGCGCAGAGCCGTCGCTCTCCTCCCTTGTTCTTGTCGGTGGCAAAAATTGCGTGGGCGAATGGATCTGGAACATAGAGGTCAGCGCAAAGCTGACTTGAGAAAGCCTAGACACCCTTTCGTAGAGGAGAAACACCGTTGAAATATTCTTACGGTAGTAAGAAACCTCGATCGGCGGCCTTGCAACGAAGGCAACCACAGGTGATGCACGGGTACAAGCAGCAGAGAGAGGAAACTCGCGGGTCATACTCTACATGCACAGAGCCTTGGAGTATGACTGACTTCGGGTAAGTCGCAGATGCCAATCTTCTCTGCGGTGCTTCGACAAGTCAGCATGTCATGTGCATGCCGGCATAAAGAGTCTTCAGATCGATGACCTTACGGTAGTCGGACACCATGTGATAAACTGTCCAATTGAGTCTAGGTTAGCGGTTCATGAGTACGAAATGAATGATGTCTGAGCTCACACGACTGAGAATCGAGGCGAGTGCAAGCGTGATACTTCCGACGAGCGAACCAAGTATAAGCTGTTTCCGTACAGAGCACCAAGATACCACAGTTTGGCGGGGGCATTGGTCATGAAGCACGCGCTGAGGCGGAGATGGGACATCCATCAGGCTTTCGCTGCACCAATGGTCAGCTGAATCGAACCTACAGACGACGGACCCAGAACAAATGTCAACAACGGATGCCAAAAACTGGCAAATTTTCAGGCGCACCTCGGACAGCGGGAAAAGTTCCGTTGCTTGTGAGAGGCTTTCCTATCGCCGCACCAACAAAGGAAGACTCTGAAGGTGCACTCAACTTTAGAAGCTGGCTGAGTTGCATCAAAGACGCGTCACACGCCTTACTGGCGGCCAGTCATCCGCGAGGATAGGCACCTGATCGTGAAAGTGGCAGGCCAACGCCTGAGAGGATCTACATCGGGAGCCGCGTGGCAAATGATGGAAGAGCTTCAGGAACATCTCGCAAAACCGGCTGGAGCATCGAGTATGTGGCAATGCGAATCGTTCTCAGAGATGATGATGGGTAAAACTGCAGGCATAACGTTCATGGGTTGTATGTGAAGTCCGTTACGTCTATGTCGATGGAAAGAAATGCTTCGTATAGATAGATGACACCGAACAGAAGGAACAACGCGCTGCCTGCGAGCGTCACTGTGAGAGCGTTGAATCAGCACCAGAGACAACCGGAACTGCTAGGCGAGTCACGCACCATGTTTGACGGATATTTTTGTGGATACATATCGGCCCCCGATTACTGCGACTGCTGTACAGCACGCATGTCCTATAATAGTTCCTAACGCGACCACGTAGACGTTCTGGACAGGCGGAGTGAGCTGGCATGTCCGTGAACGCAATCTACACGAGTCACTCACATGTGCTGCGCCAAGTGCGATGGTTGAAATCTGGCTTCGGTCACCCCATTCTCCGAGGAAGGTCAAGATGAACGCCTGCACGAACACGGGGCCCAGCAGAAGGCTGCAGAAATTCCGCGCGCCCTCGGTAAAACTGGCGGATCGACCTTGAGACTGCGAGACTCTTCTCGCATGACCTGGACGTGAGACGGCTCCTTCTCCCTCTTCCAGAGCCTCCAACGGAATAGATTCGCTGCCCCCATCGTCCCCTTCTATTTCCTCTTGCGCCTCCTTCATCTCCTCCTGAATCTTCTCGTTCCCCGCGGCCATTTCTCGCCCCTCCTGCAACATCTTAATTCCAAACACCAGGAATAAGACGGCGGCGCAAGCTTGTGTCCATTTGCGGGGGATAAGGGTTGGGAGAAGGTGTCCAAGTTCGGCTGATAGAATGGACATGACCACGAGAGACCCGAATGCACCTGCGAAAACGACCATGCGCGGATGTCGCATTGCCAGAATAGCGGCAATGAGGAAGGTCTTGTCCCCAATTTCAGAGAATATGATCATGGCGAAAGACTGAGCGAGAGCCTGGAGACCCGTGTCTTCTACCGGCGTAACGACTTCATTGGATGCCATTCGAATTCCGGATGAGAACAGACGGTATTCGTACAAACAAAGAGTCTGAAACAGGGCGATGAGTGGGTGAGCACAATGTCAGAGGCTGTTAGATAGAAAACAGACCGAGTGGGTGTGGGCCTCGTGCTCCTCGCCGTCGTGTTCAAGTTGTGCTGCGAGTAAGAAGTGAGACGCTCGGTCGCCGCGCCACGTCGCGTACTGCACGTGACCTTCACGTGAAAGTGGGAGTGGCAGCCTCCATTCGAGCCTAGCGGGAATTTTGCGCCTCAGCTTGGCCAAAATTGGGGCCGTCCTATATACAATGCTTGCCACCAGAGTTTTGCCCATGGTTTCTGAATTTGAAACTTGTCTTCTCGAGTGTACAAGCACACGAAGCAGCTCACTTAT
>RWJN01000365.1:0-35482 GCA_004332605.1 Steccherinum ochraceum
CGTGTGACGACGGGGGTGGCGGCGACGTTATGACTGCGAGGCCGGGTGCGGGAATAGGACATCGACGCGGGTGCTGAGCGGTGGGATAGGACGGATAGATCCGCTCTCTTCTGCGAGGACGAATAGGATATGTTCGGCAACGACGCAAAAGATGATGCTTGCGCTGCTGAGATGCCAGAGGCAACGGAGGAGAAGCTCGGCGAACCGAATGAGCCATGGATGGTGCGGATGGTGTGGGATGGGACAGCGACGGCCATTATGATGTGTAGAGAGACGAGGATAAGGATATGCAAGATAAGATACTTGTTGATGGGTCTTGAAGGCGGCGATGAGCTTGAGGACGTTGAGGACGACGAGGACGATGGCGAGAACGATGGCAAGGAGGACGAGGTGCTCGGAGAAGCGGGGCTCGGTCGACCTTATGAGTGGGCTCCGGCGCTTCGGCTGTTCCTGGGCCCAGTAGCCCGATCGACCGCCGGCCTAGACATATGCGGCAGGTGGTCCCGCTTATTTGGACCCTCCCATTGGCCGGAACAGCCTGGCTCCGGCGTTTGCATGCGGTCTCGCGCCGTGTGCTTCCGGCCGACATCAACGCTGAGCCGTAGGCTATACAACGCTTGCCCTCTTCGGTCGAAATGAGAACAATAGGACGATATCGTTACCGAAAGTTTCGTTGCTGGATACGGAACATAGCCAGGAAATCAACGCACAATCAACGCATCGCCCGACAACCTTGTTGGCGCGAATCTCGACCGTCAAAGCACTCCTCGCACAATAGCTATCCAAGAAGGACGCCCACATTTCCCGCTACATTGTTTTCAGGCTCTTCCTCGTTGGTCAAACCTTGTGAAAGGTCATCTGCTCTCGGTGCTCGCCATGCTTCTCTGTCAGTCTTATTCGCAGTGCCTTGCTTCGCCCAAATGTCATCACTTATCGTCTGATTGCAGAAGACACCCCTTCCTTCCCAATTCGTGGCGGAAACAATGAGCTTCTTACTTCGATTTCACACCTGCCTCGTTGCATGCACGTTATATCCAACGTATGGAGAACTATGGCAACGAAGGTGTTGTTGAAGCGAAGGCGTTTGAGGACAATGGAGGGTCGTTCAATGAACTTCGAGGTGAGCACTGAAACGCAGCACCGTTGTCTTCAAAGCGCGACTGACTGCCTTCTGCACGATAGCTGGAGCGTAACGGCATACAGCCCTGACGAAGTTATGTCGCTTCCAGGACACCGGACAGTCTTTGCGTCATAAGTCTGCGGTATTCTTCGGCGTAGCCAGAATGACCGGAGATTTTTTGTTTGTATCGTGAAAGTCGTATGACTTGGCCTAGCTCCGCGCTCTAGGTACCTCGATAGTTTCGGTTGTGAAGTCGGGCCCGCCCCGTCTTCCGTCCTCCCGCGAAGGCGAAGGTCTGCACCGACCTTCGGCGCGCCTCGAAGTCGGCGCCGCCCACCGAGGCTGTATGGATTTAATCACGTTCAACCGGCCAAAGGCCAACGTCTTGCCTTTGCCCGTACGTCGAGGTGAGTCTTTGTAAGCTTAGGATGTTGCGAGCTTACATGTCGATGAACTGGTATTTGGACAGGCAAAAGGACGAAGGACTGTGGATACACCGAGCCCGCGAGCGAGCCTTTGAAGGCTATGGGTGGTCCGGTTCCCTCCTGCCGCAGGAGCTGTGAAGACATCCACCGCTCGATTTGCTACGTGTCTCATACGCTTCCCAAACCACAGTCCACGAAGGTGCGCTGCATTAAAGCTACTACTGCTCTGCCTATGATCGCATTTTTGACGGATAACCATCATAGAACGAGCATCAGGGTACTCGGTGTCCCGAGAGCCAGGGAATAGCCGAGACGCAGAAGACGAGAAGAAACACGATACGGCATCTCACCTTCGGGCATCTCTGCAAGGTAATGTCCAACCAGTCGACCGTTTACGGCACCTCGCGCTGAATTCAAACCCTCAGGATGGCAGCACTCCCTCACAGGAAGCCAGACTCGGGGTCTGTTCCTCGGCGTCCATCGGCGGCACTGCCCTCAAACTCAAAGAAGGTTGTCTCTGAGCCACTGGCCCGACCACGATCCCCACTTGGCATACGCGCTCTCCACCCCCTCTCCCTCGGGGAGCACTGCTTGGATGGCAGGATGGCAATACACAGTCGCGTTTGTCTGTTGAATTGACCCCATCTGACCGACCCGCCACATCTCTGCTGCCTTATTCGATTGGCTTCGAGCAAGCTCCGTACAACCTGTGATACCGAAGATGGCGATCGCCGTTCGTCCGGAGTGCCTCAGACCCTGAGTCTGTTCTATCACCGCCTCGAATGCCAGAGTCGTTGATTCTCAATGCATCGTCAGGAGGTTCAAGTTGGTGGTATCGTCCATGACCAGTGTCCAGTTCCGTATGCTGGGTCTGACGTACGTCCATTATACCGCCACGTTCGTCCTTATCATGAGACGCCCCTTCTGCTGTTGGCCCTCCATGACGCAAGCACGATAAGAAGAACGCTGTTCATCTTCTGGGATGGACGTCCTTCCGTACACCGGTACTGGCTGGTGTAGTGGACAGATGGCGTGCAGGAGTAGGTTGAAAGGCGAGTAGCACCTAACCATACTCGATCAATTCACTACTCATTGCTCCCGATTGCAGGATAGAACTCGCGAGAAGATTATAGCCTCAAACCTCGTTCATTCTCTCCATTGAATGATCTCGCTGTGATAGCGGTGGAAACGACTGTTCTCTCTGGCCGCCGTGGTGAACGCTGCGGAGTGCTGTGTTGAAGAACGTTTACGCTGGAAGTAGGAGCCCTAATCGTCTTGGTGCTGTGGTCACCAGTCCTGGTTAACGCTCCCATTAAGCGTTATATTTAGGCATCGCTTCGCCGTTGTGCTGGGCACCCGTCGCATGGCTGTGGGACCTCATTCCTCTGTTCCAAAACATTCTCTCCGAGCAGTTCTCCATCCTTGCCACTCAGGTGTCTATCCTTATGTGTGGTAGCGGACCACACATCTCTCGTCTCCCACAGGTACGGTCGACGGTCCGTGTCGTTCGAGCTTCCATTCCTTCATGGCAACATTCCCCGGCCACGCAGGGTTCTGAAGGTACCTGATGATCCGTCGGTGTTCCTGTCCTGTCCGGATCCACGCACTCAATCGAAGGAGCACCGATAGAGTCTTTCATTAAGCTTGTTGAAAGGGCAGCCCGTCGTTTGAATGTGGTAGGTCGATGACGTCTGGCACTATCCTACGACCCCGATCGCATCTGAGTAAGTTCAAGGATCCACTGTGGCGTATTTGAAGTGAACGTTGTGCATTGCTGTAATGTAATATTCTGCATGTATGTATGTACAAGAATGAAGGTTGAAAGTCCCTAACCATGATGATTGCGAATTATGCGAGAATACTCAACAACTAGGGAAACATACTGAATGGCGTCCGCAAGAAAGTGTGTAGTGTCGCCCGACACGAGAACTTGAATACTACAGCTAGAGTACGAGAATGGTTCAAGACTGCTGCTGATGCACTGTGGCGCGGTCACTTCGACGAGAGGTAAGCCGTATGTATCGCCACGACGGTTGTGATAGCCAAGAGATACGACATACGTGGTGTAGCAAGAGCGAGTAGTGCCTTTGCAGACGTGAGGTCCGTGGATAATCAACGAATATGTTCGTGGTATGTGGCACCGCGAAGCCGACGTTATCGCTTCGACGACACCGTTCGCCGCTCTGAGCTTGAGGCGACGGAGCTTTTGAGGTCGGTCAGCATTAAGCTTTCCCCGTCCGAATTAGGTCCGATCGTAGAGGTGATTCGGTAAGAGCTTTCGACATCCACCTATATCTCGGACAGCCTTCAGCACAGGGCTGGTTGCCATAGTTATAGAATGATATACATACATTGATTTGCAATGGAGTGTCTGTTACCCATGCAGCCCTCGTTAGTCCATCATTGGTACTGTGAACAGTCTCAGCAAGTGTGGCCTTCCCGTTCCTAGTGATTATTCGATAAGTAAGCTGTTGCAGCCACGAAGGATGGCGAACTCTACGTACAGTGTCACAAAGAGAGATATAACGTAGAGCTTGCCCAAGATTGCTTGAAACATGAGATCCCACCAGTTCATATTGACCTGTAGGATGATGAGTGGATCAACGTACGGGTGATTGCATAGAGATCGGCACCATAGTCAGGTAAGTCACGACCGCTATCACGGCACATACACAGGGCGGTACAGCCGCTTCCCAAATCAAGATAACAAGCCGTCTCATAACCTGCTCCATCATGAGTTCGAAAATTAACGTGATAAAGATGAGCACGGACCCGACGAAATCGTGTGGAGTGTATGTGGGCTTTTGCTTTCGAGAGAGAGTAAAGCAAGATCGCCGTGATGCTCATATCCAGCACTGCCATGTTGTGTCAAAGAACTGAACGTACTCAGAACGTCTCCAGGGACGCAGTAGACTCACGAGCGGACGACGTCAATGCCAAGATGACTGTATTTGATGAGTAAGGCTCGTCCAGGATGTAGGCTGAGCAAACATACAAGGAACGTTTGGCTGTCAAATGCTTACTTAGTCGACGACGAGTAAACGATGAGATGACTGGTTGTACTGACCTTGATCTTTGGAAGAGTGTTTACGTTCTCAACCAACACTGAGAATTTAGTCGTCATTGTGATGACTGTGGTAGTGATACTCGTGGCCACAGAGAGGAGCCATACTACAAACAAAGAACCCTGTTACGTTGTGAGATTTGGCAGAGTGGGCGTAACGAAGGCAGCTGACCAGCACCGAAAAGTTCTTGTGCGTAATCTAACCGCGGCTCAGAAACTCCACATCATAGACTCGAGATTGGCAAGTTAGACCTACATTCCAACAGCGCCAAACCAAGTAGCCCTGGACCGGTGCCGCCATAGCGCATGTCTGACGTTGAAAGTTAAGCGTGGTCATCAACGCGACGGTTCACGTACATACCACCAGAGGCGACACCTTATCCACCCACATGAACGTTGTCACGAACGCCTGCCAAATCTCGCTATAAGACCCCATCCCAAAGGACGCAGAGAATCCCCCATACCCAATTTCCATAGTTTTCCACATGGCTGAGCCAAAAAGCATAGAACGCCGTTGACGTCTGGAAACTGGAGGTAGAGTCAGATACCAGCGCAACACGCTCTTGAACACCACGAGACACTTACATTGCCACCAGGGTAACGAACAGAACCATCGCTCGGATCACCGTAGGTTCAGCAGGCTCGGCCCGCGACCAGAACGTGAAGGACTGATTCAAAACAATGCCGGTCTCTATGGCCTGGATGAATATCCCTGCGACCATGGGTCCTAGAAAAGGTACGGGATGAAGCTGCGGAAACGACACGAAGGGCGGCGGCGTTGGAGGATCGGACGACATGGTGAACTGCCAACGGGACGCAGCGATGGGCCTTCGAGCATTGGCGACGAGCAAGCTTCCTGGCTTCTCTATATGTACTGTGTCCGGCGCCGTTCCCAGCCTTCGATCGATGCTGGCGTGGAGACGGTGCTGACGTTGGCGAGAACGACCGGCGGACGACAGGTGGGATGGAAGCTAAATCCACGAGACTGGGTGATTTACGGCAGCGTCAAGACTCAACCGCGAAAATCGTACAGCGACCTTGAGCACTGGGTACCAAAAAAGATCTGAGCAACGAGCGAGTGAACGAGACGACCAGAAAGACTCACATTCGTTGCTGACAGCTCGTCCAGAACGGTGCAGGTGGGGACCTGAAATGAATGGAGAGAAGGTCGTGAAGAGGGACGGCCCGCGCAAGAGAGGAACGTCGGCAGCTGTGAACATTAATGCCAAATATAAGGAGATGAAAGGCTACGAACCGGCGTCAATATATCAATTGAACACGTTCCAAAAGTGCGCAAGCAGTTCACCGTTCACGCGTTTACGACTTACCTATCTAAGACAGGTATCGACGAAGCGACGCCTCCCATCGCCTCACTCTGATCTAACCTGAGCTGGTAGATCTACTGTATGTCACATCACTTTGGATGCTCCGAAACAGCTTTCAGCACAAGGTGTTCTGTCTGTCGACGCACTACAGAGGTCACGGTTATGTTTTGTGAGCGAACGAGTTCTAAGGACATAAAAGCATGAGCATAGACAGACCAGTCTTGGTTGTAGTTTTGCATTTGTCCGAGTCTTCGCAGTACGAAAGAAGGAGCATCCGTACATTGGAAATTGAAAGTCTAGGCACTGCGGGCAGTCGACGACGGCATCCCGTACACAGTTACACAGTGATGTCAGATCGCAAGTACTGATCGCAACCAGGAGGTTGTCGATACCGATGGAAGGTGCGCGAGCCAATCATATCCTTGTTTTGAAGCCTAAATCAAACAGAGCCTGAAAAGCCTAGCCGAATGATCTCGGCAAGTAACGAGGTCTGTTGCCCATCCACGCTGGCAAGTCTGGCGAGTTCAACTTCTGTTCAACTGCAGGTTGCTGTGAACAATGATTTGAACTGTACATCTCGCCACGCTGGACGGAGTTGGGTGTTTCGCTGCGTGGAGTTCTCGAGCTACACTTGTCTCGTGAGAAATGTGCGTTCTTGCGCCGAGAATTCATTTAGCAATATGGAAGAACACCCCTGTAACATCGGCTCGAAGAGGCCTGGCTTCCCTGATCCTCATTAATCGAGATTTTCCTCACCTTGCGCACGCCACATCTCGTCACGACGTAAGTCCACGGCGTCCAGATGCATTTGTCTGCATTTGTTCAGCGGGCAGTCTGCAAAGAACCAGAGCGCTTGATATTGGAGCCAGGTTTTCTAAGCGCGACAACAGTGCAGCATGCAGCTCCCAGGACCGGAAGACTGGCTGAGAGATATATGACAGGTAGCAAAAAAAAGAGGACGATAAGTAGGGCAGGAGAACCGTGACGGTGGTCGAGGTACAGTACGCAATTTCACCGACAAGGAACGCCCTTCAAGTTTGATCATGCGGCGCCGGAGAGCTCGCATTACGATTGAAGTCTTCTACCGCTTCTGCCACGAGACAGGCGGTGTGTCGGAACATAGAAGAAATTGAGCGAACTTGAGAATCAACTCTCCGCGCTGTCGTCGGAGAAGTATATGATGAGAGCGGTGATGTCGTCTCTGTCGCTGTAGTGAGCGTGGCGCACCGAGAACGAGAAGGCTCGTGATACTCACCCAACAACGTGTTGAGATTGTTGTCTACTATCCAACGTAGCTTGTACACCCTCCCTAGTGTCACTCTTGGAACTGTGAAGAGCGTGGTGAATGAGACTTTCGGCGGCGTTTGCGGTGGAAAGGGGGCGACTGATTAGTTCTGTGATGGGCCGAAAGAATCCTTCGGGACTCGGGGTGCTTGACGGAATCCAGGGTATCATGTCCTGTGATATTCGGCTGAGCGACGCTCCTTGCTGGGTCTGGTGCCGAGCGACCGTCTTCACCACTTGATCATCACTCAGCTTACTCCAAAGTGAAGTACTGCCTACTACCAAAAAATCTCCTGGTAGAATCGAGACAGAGCTAGCGGCGAGTGACACAGATGAATGATCTGACGCCATTCTCGTAGCATTGTCCCCAGCACCACTGACGGACGGTGACGAACGAAGAATCGTTGAGGCGCTGCCAGAAATAAGAGGCATAGTGTCCCAAGGAGACTGCTCGACAGAGGACTGAGTTCGCCTTCCCAAAACTGCCTTGAGGCCGCTCGTTGTGCTGCTGGCGTGCAATTGACGCGCTTTTGAGTCGTAAAATAGCACCAAGTTCCCTGGCTCTGAGGCAGATGGTGTCACAGCACCACAGGAATTTGCGCTCAGCTCCTCTTCAAGTTGAGCGAGCGTCGCGGACAAAGTGGTCTGTATTTCTTCGTCCGTAGGTGATGCAGAAACTGTAAGGTGCGATTGCTCGTGGAACTTGGAGTACAGGTCCGCCAGTGCACCTGCGACGGCCAGTACCAAATTGTCCGCAAAAGCCTTAGCAGATTGCTTGCTGGCGCTTTCAATGAGCGCGAAGAACGACCAGAAGCCTGATGGAGTTGGTGTAAACGCTTCATTGTGGCTTACACTAGCTTTACGCCCTCTGGGTAGGTCAGGTGCGATGTGGCAAGAGGACCAAGTCAGGGATCTCACCTAGTGGCCTGTGCAAAATCGTAACGAGAAATCCCAGTTCCATTGACGGGAATGTTTGACTGCGCGGTGTAATACAATCTGTTATTACCGTTGCGTCCAAAGAAGAAGTGCTGTTGGACGTTCGAGGCCCCGACATTCGACGGGTACCTCGTGGAATTTCTGCAGCTTCTGCTCTCAGAGCCAGGATGCTGCTTTCGTTCACCAGCATCCAGATGAATCTCTGGACGCATTTGGGAGAGGTAAAGTGACCCGCATATTGCTGCAAAGCTTCCTACAAACAGTCCTGCGGAATTCAGGACATTTTTTGACCCCGACAATGGAAAGCGGCGACGGGACATGCGGTGACCAAGGGCCCGGGATGCTAGGTGACCGTACTAAGTATGCTGGAGCGACATAAGTCCTATATCGTCTTCCCAACGAACTGAATCACAGAAATTACTCACCACAGGCCTTTCTTCGATATAAATGGTCAACGGAGTCGTTATATGTATAAAGTAGGTCGTTGTGCCAGTGAAAGAAGGACCCCCGAAAATCCCCTATAAGGCCTCTTCGCGATCCCGACAAATCGAGTCAAATTTCGGCCGGAGGCCTCTTCGGGTCCCGACAAATCGAGGGTCCCGGAGCTGGAGGCCTCTTCGCAGTCCCGACAAGTGAGGTGTCCATGTTCAGAAATTTTCGGGGGTAGGTATAGCTTCGGTGGTCTAGCGGTTGGTGGGTGTGGCTTTGACGGTGACATTTTCACCACTGGGGTCGGTGTTCGATCCTGTATACGGACAGTTTTTTGTTTTGGGTCAAGATTTAATTTAATTTCTCCGTTGTAAGAAAGCGTGCATCGTGCTACTAGCCGCGTTCCGGCGTCTCGCACAAGGACTTCAGGACACAGTCAGTAAGAGCTCTAAGTAAGAGCAACAAATAGTAATATTAATTGAATCCATTCAATGCGCCGTTACGCCTTTCTGCACATCCCATAGACATTCTACTCTGCTGGTACAATCCCTGCACTCTGCACGATGCATTGCGACTCGCCTCCTGACACCACGGTGGACCTTTCGAAATCTCCACCGCCGTTTATCGCATCCAAATTCATCGCGTGCGGACGCTCCTATCCTTCAACAAACATCCCTGTCGAAGTCAAAAGTGAACGCGAGAGGCTCTTCACCGTACCTCCCGCTATTCGCCGCCAGTTACTTCCCGCCTCAGACACCTCTGTCGAGAAGTTTCTTCAGTACACGTTCCCACCACTCAGAAAAGGATTTTCGGTCGTCAACAGTACTCACAGCTTCAGCAAGAATCCTCCGCAAAATTTTAACATTGAAAGCTTCAAGAAGAGACCTGTGCCTCGACAGGACTTTCTGGACTTCTTGGAGAGAGTGTTTGGCCAGGCTTGGTTTGACGGTGGAGGGCAGTCCATCGTTGATCACCAATTCAATCGCGGGCAGGATCGTCTGCCTCTCTGGGCCCATACAGTCTGGACAGAGATGCGCGAGCTTAGCATCTTACAAGAGGAATGGAAGAGGGGACTCAGATGGCTTACCGGAGTGCAGGGTTCCAACGCGTCGAGCATCGCGAAAGCCTTGGAGTGGGCCGACATCCAGAGTGACCAGCCCTTGTCAAAGATCAGCAAGGACGCAACGGAGATCATTCGCGTACTCGCCGTTCTCGGTCATCGCACTCGCATCCCAGGCAGTCCAAGCATCTTGGGCAGCGATCTTCTCCCACTCCTTGGACAGAGATGCCT
The DNA here is from genome assembly GCA_004332605.1 of Steccherinum ochraceum. Classification (NCBI taxonomy): domain Eukaryota; kingdom Fungi; phylum Basidiomycota; class Agaricomycetes; order Polyporales; family Steccherinaceae; genus Steccherinum; species Steccherinum ochraceum. The sequence continues at coordinate 9,875 of RWJN01000365.1, forward strand.
CGATAACAACGTGATGGACGCGTTAATCTACCGGATGACGGACAGGCTGAAAACGGAGAGGAAGGAAGGGAGCGTAGTCGTTTGCGCGACACGGATTTCACGTATGCTGCAAGAAGACTTCATGAGGAAGCTCCTACGCGAGAAGGGAGACGTACCAACTCGAGTATATGAGCTCGAGCAGACGATCCTCTCCAATTCACTCCTGTATCTGCCGTTCTTCGTGAACGGCAATCATTGGATTGCAGTTTGTATTGACTTCAAAGCTCGCACTATCGCTTACGGTGAGTTCAAAGATAAATGTATGTTTCGTGTACACATACTGACGACAGCTTTGAAGGGGATTCACTTGCTCTTAATGACGCCCCACGCAAGGTGATGGATGCTATTCAGCTGTGGCTTCGCGTCCGCTTCGATGGTCCATATCAAGAGCGAGGCAACGTGCTTGTCCACGGAACACAACAGGATACCGTATCTTGCGGGATCTGTACCATGAACACGGTTTCCCATGCAGTGTTCAACGACAAAGTGTGGTCCACGGAAAGCCTAGACAGCGAGCGTGTTAAATATCTGAAAGAGCTTACATTCCAGGTAAGCTGATAGTTGAACATAACGAATACTTACTTACAAGTGTCATTGCAGGTTCCGCTGACTCGCCACGCTACTGCCAGTGAATCAGAATCCCTTCCTGCTAAGCATACCATGCAATCATACAAGTACTCTCTGGCAACCATCCTAAACGACGACGCACCTCCGATTGATCTTCAAGAACGTAGCGCTTCTTCAGGTATACTTTCTACCGCGTCGAAGCCTCCGTCTTTCCACGAGAGCGAAGACGTACCCGCCGATGCTAGCGATATTGATATGTTGACTAGCTCGGTACCCGCATCTCCTGCGCTATCGTTTGCTACTGGTCAGGATGATGTTGCCATGATGAGCTCGTCGGAGTTCCCACCTGCCTCAAGTCCCGCTTCTAGTCACCGTAGCTCTATGGATTTGCTGCCTTCAGCAAGCAGTGTCGCCGCATCGGAGGGTTCTGTGTCTTCTATGGGCAGTGGAAAGGGCAGCAAGTCAAAGCTGCGCACCTTTTGGGGTAAATTGAAGCCTACACGTAAGAAAGGAGACAATGGAGACACGTCAAGTGGTGATTCCGATGCCAGTATGCCTGACGCACCGAAATTGAACAAATCCAAAACAAAGACGACGCTCTCCAAGCCACCACCTGCAAATCACTCCGAGTCTCAGGGAGGTCCAATCGGTATCAGCAAATCCGCGCTGTGGGCAAGGAACAATCGGAAAGCCGTGAAGGAGGGGAAGTTTGAGATTGACGAGCTTCGCTTCGCAGACTGGGCTGAAAAGATCCTGGAGATGGATGAGAATGCTGAGCTGGATCGGGTGAATGCGAAAGAAGTGCGCCATTCGTTCTGCGGGGAGTTGAGGCAGATGCGCGAATCCTATGACTTCACACGATTCCGGGAACACGTGGAGAGCTGCAAAGGTCCAAAGCATGTTCGCAAGAAGGCAAAGAAGAACGCACCGCCGAAAGGTGTTCCGGGTATCGCGATGTTCATGCTACCGCAGAAGGAGGGTGGCGCTAAAGAAGGAATAACGAAGCCACCTGTGGGCCGCTTTCAGCCACAGAAGCCTCCAGAGAAACCTTGTCCTGGTCTTACCGTCTTGGACGATGAACGCGTAGGTCGTTATCTTGAGCGAACACTCGTTTTCAGTGCTGGAGGACCGAAGCTGGAGGACGTCGCGAAAGCCCGGTTCAATAAGCCACTTGGAGAGTTATCTGGAGGAGAGAAGAAGCAAGTGAGGTTCTGGCAAGCGCAAGAGCACCAGTGGAGGAACGACTTTGACGAAGGACGTGTCGTGCATGTCGACTGCAAGAAGTTGTCTAGCGGACTTGCAAAGTCTGGACGCGACCCTGAGCGCCCGCTTCCATGCTCAGAGTGCCTGTCGCTTTTACGACGAAACAACCGATTCCGCTCAGCTCTCAACCAGAAAATTCCCGAGCGGAAGAATTTGAAGTACACCAACAAGAAGTATAGGCACGAGACCCTTGGGCTCAGGTATGCAGAGATTCTCGGACTCCGAGAGCTGCTTGAAGCGGTACGTACTCGGAGCTTGACATGATTACAAGCCTGCTCAATGTCATCTCACCTATACTCACAGGATCTCGACTCAACTCCTTGTGTACGATATGCGCTTGGAGTATTGCAAGGCGAATATGAAGATATGGACGTCTTCGCAGGCCTTATGCAAGGAGTCGTCGTTCGGCATGAGCGATTGAAAGCAGGCAAGGGTATGCAAAACTTTCCCCATGCCGTATGTTGGCGAGAGGTCATGCATGTAGTCAGCATGCACAGTCCTCGCGCTCTTCGTTTGATGCAAGAGCATCTTCCTGCTCCGCATCTCCGAACTTTCCAGTACGTCTTGCTACCACATTCGCAAATAAGTGATGTTCTGATTTGTCCTACTAGGATGCAACGCGCACGCGAGCCCAAATTTCCAACTATAGTAGGAGAACGAACGTTCACGCGGGTTACCGACTACTTGGCTGCACTCAGCTACGATGGCCCGGTTGCGCTCAGTTGCGATGACACCAAACTTTTTGCATCGTTCCGTCTCAGCTTCGACGCTCAAGACGACTGCCATTACCTGATCGGCGGTGTTGGAGACCCTCTGCGTGTTGCAAACCCCGATGCGCTTGACGACGTTCTTAAAGAGGCATCAGTTCAGAAGGCCACCAAAGTTCGGCTTTGGTGTCTACAAATTCCGCTTCCAAAGGCCCCTCCAATCATTGTGGCAGCACGCGCTATATCGGAAAGCAACGACGCAATCAGTCTAGTGGGCTATCTAGAGCCCATTCTTCACGGACTATTAGAACGACATGTTCGCGTTGTGTCGTACTCATCTGACGGTACCACAATTGAACGGAACGTTCAGCATTCCCTCCTCAAGACGGCGGATCGAGTCGAAGAGGTTGTTGTTAAGGGTTCGCGAGCTGGTGTACCTGCTATCAGAGTCAAGTTCCCAGTCATTCGTGGCCAACCGATCGCCATGGTACAAGACTCGAAGCACGCTCTCAAGACTTTCCGAAACAACCTCTTCTCAGGAGCTCGTTTGCTCGTCCTTGGAAACTTCATTCCCGGCTTTGACCATATCCTCGACATTGCACTCTCACCCGACAGCCCTCTCTACCATCGTGATGTCCTTAAAGTGGATCGACAAGACGACAATGCGGCATCTCGTCTGTTCTCGGCAGCGACCTTGGACTTCATCAACACGAACTATCCAGAGTACCGAGGAGAGATTGTTTACCTGTTCGTTTTCGGCGAGCTCGTAGATGCGTATCAAAACCGCTCTATCACACATGGGGAGAGGCTCCAAATGGTCCTTCGAGCGTATTACTTCTTGCTCTTGTGGGAAGCTTCACTCACTGCCGCCGGCTACAAGAAGGACAAATTCTTCCTCTCTCGTGAGGCCGTTGACATCACCAAGATCCTCGTGGAGGGCTACATCTCACTCCTAATCATCTATCGTGACCATCTCCCCAGCCTACATCCCCTTCTTCCTTGGATGCACTCAACTGAACCCTGCGAGCACGTCTTCGGAGAATCTCGTCAAATTGTCCCAGATTTTACGATGCTCGATTTCTACCACATGCTCTCTAAGCTCACTATTGCGTTACGCCAGGCCGCGTACAAGTCGCGTGCCTCGGACGCACGGGCGACCGCAAGCGGATACAACCACACGTACTACGACTCGCGTGGGTTTGATCCTCTTGCATTGGCTACGTTTCCCACTGCAAGTGACATCCCCAACATCGCTGACAGTGCTGCTGAGGAAGCGGACAGTCTCGCCCGATTACTAGGTCTCAATCCGGCTCTGCTGCGTAAGACCCAGACACATTCTGCACTCCCGTCCATTCAAACATGGCTACCCGATGACCCCAGTGAACGTCAGTATGAACCCGACACCGATTCCGATACAGACTCTGACACAGACGACCTCATCAACGAAGAGCCGCAAGCGGTTAACGACGCGGACGACTTCCAAACGCTATGTGACTGGTTCCACGAAGTCGAGACTAAAGGGCCGGGTTTAAGACCACACATGACAGATAAGGAGGACAACGAAATCACGCGGATCCAGTGTGCAGGGATTGCGCTCCAAACGGATGAGATGATACGCATGTAAGCTCTCATGGTGCCGAAACCGCTGATGGCATTAGCTGACTGGTCCATTCAGCGATTCTTTGCCAGAAATGAATGAAGACGAGCTCCAAGAAGTGTACAAGAACGATGCAGAATATGTTGCGCGGGTCATGGCTGAGGTTCAGCCCGAGGCCGAGAAACGCGAGGCCAAGGGCAAGAGCAAAGGCGGTCCAGTTAAGATTCCTGACCTCGAGCTGACAGATGAGACGGTGAGACCATTCGGTCTGGACGATTTCGCTGGAGACGGGCCTGGTACGGACTTCACGACTCTCGTTGACCTACGTCGCGCCCATCAAACTCGGCAAGCGGAGACTGGTGTACGCACAAAGAAGCTCGGACTGGAAGACACTGCACAAGCCGAGAAGCAAGGACAGGTATCAGCGAGGCGACAATTGGCAGATGGTATGCGCAGCGTACTCAACAAGTGGGTTGACCAAGACGGAGTTGGACCAACAACAACGAGTGGACGGATCCTTCGTTGGGTTGGTGTGTACGGCGGTACGGCAGGCAACTCAGCCAATGCTGCATTAGCGGCAACGACAGCTGCCAAGAAGGTGAGTTACTAGTCCGAGTACGATACTCGAGTATCTCTGCCGCTTCTGTGCTTCTCTCATCTTCTACTTCTTTTAGGAACTCACTAAACGCAAGAAAGTGTTTGTTAACGCTAAGGTCCCGCGACTTGCCCAGATCTCCACCGCATCGGTAACGGAGCTTCGGCCTCTGCGTCGCGGAGACTTCGGCTTTGTATGGACACCGCACGGAATCATGCTTGCGCAAGGTAAGTCGTGCTTCATTGTCACTGTCACCATGGTTACTCGCTGAATGTGTCATTTCTCCAGTGACAAGGCTTTGTTCGAAGGGCGGCGGTGCGGGCGGCAAGCATTCGTGCGTGGACGCGTCGACCATCATCACAGGCCTGTCGAACATTGCTGTGCAGCTCTTCGAGTATGGCAGGAACCGCAAGCTGTTCACCAGCATTCCTGAGGCAACCTCAGCTCTTTGGATCAAGCAATACGATTTGATGAAGCCAAGCATGTTCCTTACGCTCCTTGAGTCCAAACCAATCGCTGGATCGGATGCCTCTGGGGCCAATCCTCGCAAGCGTGCTCTCGCGGAGTCCGTGACAGGAATGCTCACCTACTCCCTTGGTGTGGCGGATACGAAGTTATACGAAGATCTGACCGCTAATCTCGCCGCGTTCGATAGAGCGAAGAAGTTATTCGCAAAGCGGGCAAAGAAAGAGGATGATGATGGCGCAGCAGAGGAAGAGGAATAGAACTTCCTGGCTCACTGCAGATTCGGCATTCATTATCCAGTGTCGAGCTAATCTAGAGTACTCTGATGACTATTTATGATCTATCTCACTATGTACACGGTCTGGCAGCGTTCTGAGAGCTCCTGGGAGCTCTAGGGAGCTCCCAGGCGAAAAAAATCGAATTTTCGGTTCCGGTCCCGACAAATTTTGACCTTCATGAGGCCTATACGGCCATCCCGACAAAAATGGCCGATTCGGCGGTCAGGGTCCCGACAGCGATTTTTGGACTTTTTGAAGAGGCCTTATAGGGGATTTTCGGGGGTCCTGTGAAAGATGATTCTGGGGAAAAAGACGCCTGCATTTCGCGTTAGCGCTCATAGCGGATCTCGGATCGGACGTTCGAACTTCGAAATCGTGCTCGCTGAGAAAAGGTGTCCCCGAGACAGGTCTTCAAAAGTTTGGACTACAGTACATGAAGCAAGGCGATCTTATCATTTCGCAATTATCATGGCGAATACCGTCCTTCAGTTCGCAAAAAATCTCATTGAAGACTATCGCCGCACATGCATAACGTTATTGCTGGGGTGACGCCTTCGACAAAAGACGGCACTGCTGACTACGTCGATCCATGAGTCAATGAGTCTCTCAAGGCAAGGATCACGAAATTCGTCTGCCAATAAACAGGTCGATGGAAGGCCATGCGCACTGCAGTGAAACTTGAATGTGATAACGCATAATGGGCACTGGCTGTAAAGCATCCCGACGAAGTTAGGCCATCCAGCCAAGCGTGACCGCTGTAACAATGGAAGACACAAGGTTGACCTGGATCGCAGAATGAGAAGGTACTATTCGGACGAGGTGCTCACTTATCTTACCTGATTGTTCGTCAAGAGATCGATACCGCTTATGACACGAATGTCAGCGGGGTTGGGAGGCGTTGGCGATTCGTCTGTCAAAATACGATTTGTTGTTGACGAGAATTTGGTTTTTTGAATTGTTGCACCCATCAAAGAGTCAAGCTGAGATAGTGTCAACGCGTGAAAATGTGTCCGAAAACTCAATTACTCACCAACGAGCCCAAGAGTCCGGCTAACGCTCCCCATCCCACGAGTTGAATGAGAGTAACAAGATCCCGTCTGCAAGCCGAGCTCTCTATGAAAAGCGTCGCAGTGAGTGTCAATCCCATAAAGAGACCACCGGCAACTGAGGCAAGGGTGCCGGTCACTGAGACCCCTCCGTTCGTTCCTGGTGGTACGACTTTCCATGTAGTGATGAGCCGTGGAGGCGACTTCGACAGGATCCCCAGTTCTGAGGCAAGGGTATCTCCAAGGCAGCAAGCGAAATGGCTAGGATAGATTCAGCCCTTGATAATGTAGACAGAGGCACCGACTACTCACCCGAGACATACAAAGACCAATGCCCTGGACCAGCTCCCCGAGCCAGCTGGTGAGATTGAAACTGCACACCATTCTGCGGAGTCATAAACCGAACCTTTGTGCGGTGCGAGGCTCGACAGCAGTCGTGTGACCATTGAGTCCGGGGCGAATGACATCGTCCATAGCACGCTGGCCACGAACGCCGAGAACGAGTTGCACAACACCTGCTCCCAGTTCCTGTACCCGGCCTCCTGATGCCCTTCCTCTAACCTCGCCTTTCGCTCCTTTCCAACCTTCGTCGCCTTCGATCCTGTGATGTAGAACACAATCAAGGACACCCCGAAGGACCTCAACGGTACTGCCATCATGAGAAACCCGACCACGAAGGCAGCTATGCCTCCAGAAGGAGCGAGAGATCGTTTGCGAGTTCCACTGATTCCGAGATACGAGGCGAGAACAAATTCAATCCATGGTAGTCCGGCCATCTTCCGGGTACTGTAGGGGATTGAGGTGAATGGATAGCAAATGAGACATGGACGCTCCGTCAAGAAGTTCGTAATAAAGCGCGTGAGCGCCTCTCAGAGTAAAGCTGAACTCGGCTGCAGCTGGAAGGCTGGAGGACCACGAATTCTGTAAGTCGACCAGGCTCACACGTATCAGCGAAACATTCAGATCCAAGAAATGGGTGAGATATATATACGTGGTGGAATAAGAGAACTGTGGTATATACATGACCGTAATATGACATCCCGGTAGTACAGTAATGCAAATAAGAGCGTAGTACATCCAAAAGACCATGTTTAGACAGTGCTAGCAAGAACATCTTAGAAGAAAGACAAGACCATTGCAACGGCACACATGAAGTACATGCTCATCGCGAAGTCGACACCGAGGAATGCAGCGCTGTTCTGGGAGTTGTTGTTGGCGGATGAAGAGCCGTTGGAAGTCGAGCCGTTGGAGGACGAGTTCGATCCTGCTTGAGTAAGGTTCGCCGCCACGATGCCGCTGTCGGAGAATGGCTGGTTCCACAAGAATGAAGCATCAGCAGGATAGCTGTTGCCGGCGTGAGCGAGCAGCCACTTGGCGTAGCTACCGTCGGAGTCCCCGTATACGGAGCCGATGACATTTACGATGGAGTAGAGTTCGGCTGGATCTTCTTCAGTAGTAGTAGGAGGCTTCGTTATGGCAAAATCGAGGGCGTCTTTGATGGTACCGCCAGCCTTGGTGGTGAGGTTCCAACCGTCAAAGCCGATATAAGCACCGATGCGAGCGTTGGTCTGCAAAGAGAGTCAGTGCATTCAACAGAAGGGATCCGACAAGTACTCACGAGCATAGCAGCCAAGTTGTAGGCGCGATAATGATAGGGATGAGTACGGACAGACTCTTCGGGCTACCAAACACGATTAGTTTGAGTCATTTTACATGCTCGTGGATCTTACCTGGTCGCCGTTCTTGGCAATCTGACCTTGGTAGATACCGTTGAAATACTTCTGAATCGTGTTTTTCGCACCATCCGTGTCTCCAACAAGAATTTGAAGGGAAGCGAGTTGGTTATAATAGAACGATCCGTGGTTGCTATTCGGATGTCAGTCTACGTAATTCGTTAGTGATTTAGTATACTCACTTCAGCGAGTCTTCTTCCTCAACGGCGATCTTGTTGGTCTCCAGCCAAGGAAGATAGGAATTCGTCCAGTTAACGAACTTTGTATCAAGATCAGAAGTCCATTCGGGAGCCTTGCCCTCACGAAGAATCAAGATACTTGGAACAATCTTCGCCATGCACTTCAGATCGCTGGAGACCCATCAGTTGTGAGTTGGCTGATGAAGAAATCCAGAACGTACAGAACACCGGTATGCGTTCCAATCTGGCCAGTAGGACCACGCTGCATCTGTGCGTAGTTCAGGTTGGGGTTCATGGCTGTATCAGGATTGATGAACCAGGCATCAACGAATTGCGCAACATTGGCAGAGTACTTTGAGGACCCGTTGATAGCCCAAGCCAACGCGTTGTAGAAAACAGCATCGGACATGTCACTGAAATCGCCAATGTTGTTCATGCCTGACGTGCGGACGTCAGGGTTGAATTGACCGTCGCGGCTGACATAGGTACATGTCGTCCAAACTGAAGGGTCAAACAGGCAGTGAGTAAAGTCTTGCGACGAATAAAAAGATAATTCCACGTACTTTGCTCTGGGGTCAGCTCAGTGGTATTACCAGCTTTGGAGCAATCTGGCCACCAGCTAAAGCAGAACGTGATTAGAACGTCGATCGTATCAGGGTTTGCTTGCACACGCACTAAGGTGCCCAGCTCATGTAGTCATGTTTGTCACCCGAGGGCGGGGTTATGGTTTTGTTGGTCACGGCTGTTCGGTCCAACATGAGCAAAGCTTTCTGAAGAGCGAGCGAGAAAGACTCACCCCATGGACCTTTCGCTGCTACCTCGTCTGCCCACTGAAGGATGGTCTGTTGCGCGACGACAGTAGTGTTGGAAAAGTTCTTCGCCAATATGAATTTGGGATCAACGAAATCGTTTGCGTAGCTGTAAAACGAGTGGACGGCTGGCACCAAAGAGAGCGCTGTAGAAGCCAAAAGTAAGGGAGTGGATGTCCGGGCGAACATGGCTTTCGTCGTCGGACGGGATGAAGAGGAAGACGTTCAGAACAAGAAACACACCGAGCGGCGAGCAGTCAAGGCTGGCGGTAAATGACAAGGGGAATGCGGTGAACTATGACCGGAGTTGATGCCAGTTCCTACCGGAGGAGATGGGCTGAGCATCTTGGTTGATGCTCGCCTAAGTACAGACCCAGATGGGGTTTAGATGGATGGTCCGAAATGAGATCAGGCGCGCTGGCGTAGTGGCCCAAATAGGAAGGTAGAGTGGTACAAAGTCATCCTCGTTCGTATTCGAGTCTTTCTGGGTCGCTCTTCGGTGCTGTAAAATACGAACGGCATTCTCAACGAGCATTAAGCATTGAATAAACCAGAATCAGTCAAGAAATTCTTACATTATGATGCAAATGCTCGAGTCTAGCTTGCGATGGATACAAGCGCTTCTGTCAGTCTGCAAGGCACGGATGTCCGCTGGCCGTTTGATCGATGGACGGTCTTCACTCTGTGCCACTGCCACTCTGTCCGCACGTCCACTGTCTACATATGCTTTGCGAAGGAAGCAGCATGACTGTGGACGAACGCGACCCAAAAGTGAACTGTTGAATCCTGTGGCCAGTGCCTGTTCCTTCCCAGGAGCGGAACCGTCGGCATTCCGGTGCCGTTCAAGTAGCACCTGCCCTCTGAAACGCGACCAGGAAGGACTAGGATGACATCAGAGCAGTACAGTGGGACTGCAGAGCGTCCATCCGAGAGATCTTGGAGAGAATCTTCTCTTCCTCAAATACTCTTCTCTAAGCGAACGTCAGGAGGAAATAATGGAGAATACTTTGAGAGGAAAGCTTGTGCTAATAACGGGCTGCAGGTACGTCCGATACGCTCTTATGTTCTTAGTCTCATTGACTGATCAGTGCTATGGCATTTAATTATCAGCGGTGGAATAGGACAAGCATCTGCCAAGCACCTTGCACGCTTGGGCTGCTCTGTCGCCGTACACCACAGCTCGAAGTCATCAAAGTCCATCGCCGATAATCTCGTCAGCGAACTACCTCAGTTGGCTTCTGGCGTCCGAGCCCATGCATTCCAGGCCGACTTGTCGTCCTACGAGGCTGCGGAGAAGCTGCACGCCGAAGTGGTCAAAACCTTAGGACATCCGGACATTCTTTTCGCCAATCATGGCACGACTGGCTTGAAGATAGGTCCCATGGGAAATATTCAGGATGTTAGCTTGGACCTGTTTGAGGAGTTGTGGAAGCTGCACGCAGGGATAAGCTTCAGGGTGAGTCGTAGCGCATTAGTACGCCGTGAAGTTTGAGCTGATCCGTTCCCATGGTCGCAGCTCACCCAGCTCTGTCTGCCCCATATGGAATCCAGTCAGTGGGGCCGTGTCATTTTCACTTCCAGGTGTGTGGGGGTGGTGTATTGGCTTTCCGGCGAATTCTAACTGGGCCTCTCGATCAGTGTGGCTGCATGTCAGTAGTTCATTGGTCTTCCTCGTTCTTTGCTCAAAGAAGTGCTGTTCTCGATCTGACAGTGACTGGTGGTGTAATTGGGCCCCATTATGCCTCCTCCAAGGCTGCTTTGCACGGTCTCTCACACTGGTTGGCGCAACGTTATTGCAAAGAAGGCATCGTAAGAGCTGCTCAATCCGTTTCATGCGTACACGGTTCTGATTTGCCGTAGACTTCCAACGTGATAGCACCGGCTTTAATTGCTGGTAAGTGCGCTCCCTTTCAATTGCTGCATTTCACTTAGCGTGCATACAGATACCGCCATGATGGGCGATGCCAAACCCGAGTTGCAGGTGAGGTGCACTATCGATACGACAGGCGCAAATAGCTGAATCTATGTAAAATACTCTGCAGAACAAGATCCCAGTAGGCAGATTCGGCAAACCCGATGAAGTCGCCTCCGTCGTCGCAACGGTAGCTACCAACGCGTACATGACCAACAAGGCCCGTCTTCGCAGTTTCGAAACTTTTGTGCCAACTCACGTATCAACCTTTAGATCATCTCGGTTGATGGAGGGTGGACTTGAGCTGCGACAAATGAGATATGACGAAGGGTATCTTCCATGACCACGGACGGTATATTGATACAGTTTGGTATCATCAATCAGGAAATTGTACAAGTATTACTGAAATGCGTAGCTCATATGTATATGTAACAGAGGCCATGTGCGATACGATAGCATGCGAAATGACGGCGTAAAAGCATGATTCATGAGAGTGCGTTATGTTGAGACTTTGATGGATGAACGGGGAAAGAGTCATGATTTGGCGACTGGAGAAGTGGATTTCGGTGTCTTCGTAATCAGACCAGCTGAATCGATGATGTCGTTCAGTTGCTGTATCCGCTTCTGCGCAAGGTCGATCTGGCGTTGATAGCTCCTGCACCCACAAACAGTCAGCGTCCGCTGCCGTGTTTACGAGGATTGATGGCACTCACTTCGTCTGCGTCTCGAGCTCCACGGCTCGCTCTTTTCCACCTTGCCTCTCCCTCTTCACCTTCTCTTCTGCTAGTCTAAGGCGGGTCTCATACTCCTTGACACGCGCTTCCCACTTACTGTCAGCAACAGTTGTCTTCTGATTAATCGTGGTGACCTTCTCTTCCGAGGCCAACAACTGGTTCTGGAGGTTCTGGACGCGGCGCTCGGCGTTCACAGCTCGCGCGGTCAGAGCACGAACTTCCATGGAATCTGCCTGACCAGGTTTACGTGAGCTCGAGATGGCAGCTTGCAGCTCGCCGTTCGTTGCCTGCGAAGTTCATTAGAGTCATTGCTGATGCGCTACAGGGGTGACTGAAACTCACTTTGAGTGCGTCCACTTCGCCTTCTTTGATGCTGAGTTTCTTCTTCCAGCTCGCCTTCGCCTCGGCGATGGCTTTCAAGCTCGTCTCGAACTTGTCGATCTGTTTCCAGCGGTTCTCCAACTGCTTCCTGAGGTCATTCAGCTTGTCAGAGTACCGACTCTCCGCCTCTTTCGTGCGCTTGTCGAAGTCGAGCTGGATCTGACTGAGAGCCTTGAGGCGCGTGATGAGATTGTCATGGAAGACACTGAAGTTCGTGAAGGGCTTGGTCTCAGCTTGACCGTTCTTCTTCTGTGGATGAAATATTCAGATAATGTAGCAACGGAACGACCAAGTAGGGCATTACTTACAGGAGTCTTGTCAACACCCAGGATCTTGTCCATGTACTGGTAGATGGTCAAGAGCAGTGTGTTCCTCTCCGTCAGCTGATCACGGTACTGAGCCTCAGCGGTGAGCAACGTCCTCTGGTCCTTCGACAAGCGCTGTTCCAGCTCGGAAACCTTCGTACGCAACGAAGTCAGCTCCGTCTCCGCTGACTTAAGGTTCGTCTGCGCGTCGTCCAGCTTCTCGGACACGTTCAGTCGGGCCTGAGTTTGAGCAGCAAGCTGAGAGGCCAAGTCGCGGTTCTCAGCGTGTAGTTTGTCGATGACACCATCTCGGTCACGACCCTTGCCCTCTCTGTCATCCAGATCCTTCCTAGCCCGCTTGAGTTCGTCCTCCATCCGCTCGACGTCGCGCTTGAGACGATCAACTTCGAGCTCCAAAGAAAAGCGCGCAGTGGTGTGTGATTCACCCAGCTTCTTGGACTCCGACTCTATCGCCTGCAAAGCCTGCTGTACTTGGGCGAGATCAGACTCGCGCTGCGTAAGTAGGGACTGCGTTCGCGCAAGGTCGTTGAGCGCGGATTGTAAAGAGGACTCCTTGGCTTCCAAAGCACGGCGATCCCGACGGGATGCCTCATCATACTCTTTCCTGGCTTCCGCGAGATCCTTCTCGAAAGCTTCACGGTTGCCACGCTCACGTTTGAGCTCTGCGACGAGGTTTTCAATATGACGCGACAGCTCTTCGGTATGATCTCGTTGATCGTCGGCTTCTTGCTTGCGTGCTTCGTACAGGTCTTGCGCTTCATCCAACTGTGCTTTGAGTGCTGCGACTTTCTATGAGGAAAGTCAATATCACCCTACCCTACCCAGCCTACTCGGAGATGGGGCGCAACGAACCTCTTTCAAAGCTGAAGCCAGGGCTTCAAGTCTCTCTCTCTCCACAGCGTCGTCTTCTCGTATCCGCTCACTCTCCTCTTTGATACGGTCGTTCTCCTCTTCGAGAAGATATACCTGCTCTCCCAGCTTCTCGATCTCCCGGTTGGCCGCCTCGATCTCCGCATCCTTCTCTTCGGATTCCTGCTCAAGGTGGGCCAGCGCCGCCTCAAACTTCTCGTGCATCTCCGTAGTGCCGGCTTCGAGGTCGGAAACATGCATACGAAGCTCTTTAGACTCGGCGTCGCGCTGTTCAAGGATCTAGATAGAATGGTCAGTCAATGCAACGCTACAAAAACGACGCAGCTACTCACATCTCGGAGTTCTTCCACTTGATTCCTGGCTTCTTCAACTTCTCCCCTCCACTCGTCTTGCACCGTCTCGACGATACGCTCGTGCTCTCCAATGAGGTCTTCAATCTCGCGATTCTTGACCTCGATGTCGTCGTCCTTCTGCTGAAGTTCGATCTGAACGGCGGCGAGCTTGTCTCTGAAGGCGTTCAGGTCGTCCTCGACCGCTTCTCGTTCCTCCCTCTCCTCCAGAACTTGGGCCCGACTCTGACTCCGCTCAAGTGATTCTGCTTCTCGTCTGCGCTGTATGTCCTCAATCTCCAACCGCAACGCCTCCACCTCATCCGCTAGATCCTCCTTCTCGTCGGTCCGATGAGCCAGCAATTCCTCGGCCTCGTCCACCTTTGTCCGCAAGTCCTCGTTCTCCATCTCCAACTCTTCCGCGTGTCGCCTCAGATCATCACTGCGGTCTCCGTCTCCTCTCTGCTCAGCAATCTCTCTCAGCCTCTCCATCTCCTCCATATTCTCTTCCAGCAGCCCCCGTACGCTATCCAACTGCTCCTCCAGCTCCTGGTTCCGTGTCTCCAGCTCTCGCAGCGCACCATCCTCAGGACCAACTGCTCTCCGCCGCCTCAGTTCTCGGATCTCTCGTTCTCGCTCTTCCAACCGCTCTTCCAGCTCTCTTGCCCGCGCCTCAGCTCCGCCCGATCCGCGCTGCAGCCGATCCAATTCCCGCTGCAAATCCATGATGAGCTTCTTGAATTTCTTGAGCTCCATCCCTCGCTGCTGCACTTCGATCTTCAAGTTAATGTTCTGTTTCAATGCAGAATCGATCTGGTCTGGCGCTAGCTGCGCGAGCCGCTCTTCAAGGAAATGGACTTTGAGCTTGATGTTGAAGTTCTCTTTCTTCAGGTTGTCAATATGCTGTAACAAAAAGGTTGAAATGAGTACGTAGAAACGATGTGAAACAAATGGCCCACACCTTCTCCTGGTCCCGCAGCGTCAGATTAGTCCCTCCCTTCGTGGCCGGCCCACTCGTACTCTTTGTTCGTTTCGCCCTGCCCGGTGTCGCAGTATCCAGGTGGTCATCCAACCTCTTCTCCCTTCCCGGAGTGTCCAACACGTCAATTCCCTCGTCATCGTCAATCCCGTGAGACGAGAAGCGTCTGGCCACTGGTGTTCCTTCTTCCAGTCGCTTTCGAAAAGCGGCGGCGGCGGTCGGTGGCGATGGTGTGGAGAGGGGTGCAGATGAAGTAGCAGTGGATGCAGAGGGTACACGGGACCCGCGTACAGGAGTGGAAATGCCTGAGACGAAGGAGCCGAGCGAAAGGTCGGGGTGTGAGCCAATGGACTGAATTGAGGCGTCACCCCTAGCGTTGAGAGCTGCAGACATGGCCCTAGACTCTGAGAGATCTTTCGTAGTGCCAAGTCAGTATATTGGCTCCAGTGACTGATTCGCTTGGAATCGTACTCACAGCAGCCTCTCGACGGTCCTCTGTCCAATTGTTCAAACGAGGAAAGTGCGAGGGGTAAGTCAGCTTCCTGCGTACGATAGAAAGTTTCAGAGTTGGAGCACAGCAGCACAGAAAGTGGCTAACTACGCACCGTTGAAATGCCCTGTGCTGCACTGGACGAATAATGAAGGAGGAGAGCTAAAGTTTCCCAGAAGGGGAACCGAACGCAAGAACCGAACGCGACGAACGGAGCACAGGCGTCTGAGGATACGCGATCGAGAGCCACGTGTTACGCGGTGTACTCTCCATAAACGCTCATAAACATCGCATCTTCTTAAGACTCAAAGGCACCATATTTCTACTAGGGCATCTGATCCAATAACAGTATCCGCTATCTCAGCCTATTTGCAGTGCGAGATCATTCAGGGAGGCGGCAAGTGATGAAATACTTTGACTCGAACCTCTTTAGGCGCTTCTACTTCTCGGACGACGTTATATAGTCGGCCAGAACTGAGATACTTACCCCGCTTGCACTTTTGTAGATCGCCCAGCGGTCTACTCTGAGGGAAGACGATAGACAGGGCTCTAGGCTTTAGGTGAGCAAGAGTTCTACCTGTGTAACTACGACTCTTCCGGATACTCATCTACTCTCTGAATCGCAGGCATTTGATCTGCGTCGCATGGCCTCTGAACAGACACCTCTCCTGGAAGCAGCGACAGCTGTCGTCGAGCAGACTGTCTCAGAGGAGACGCGACAAGAGCGCGACTCGATCTACGACAAATTTACTTCGGCCGAAAAGCGAGCCATCGTGCTGCATGTAACATTTTCAGGAGTCATACCTTGTACGTGCAATATTCTTGACGCATGTGAACACAATCTGACCGAGCCTACAGTCTTCGTATCAGGATCCCTTATTCCCTCGTTACCCCATATCGCCAAAGAATTCGGCAGCTCAGGCCCAGTCATTAAGTGAGTGTAATCGCTCTTTCGGACGATCGTGACCTAATGGCGCGGTGATAGTCTCGCAGTGAGCGCATCTATCTTCGCAGCTTGCCTCGGTGGTCTGTTCTGGGCTGTTTATTCCGGACACTGTAAGTAATCCGCGAACATGGTCGATCGATTTTCTCATTGACTAACCCTTCTGAAGATGGCCGCAAACCGATCTACCTAGTCGCAACTCTCATGTTCTGCATCGGCTCTGTCGGCGTCGCTCTGGCGCCTTCCGTAGCTCACCTCATATTCTTCCGCATCTTTCAAGCTGGCGGTGGCTCGAGCGGATTGTCAAACAGCATGGGTGTGATTGGGGACATATACGCCGTGGAGGAACGTGGAACCGCTACTGGAGTGTTCTTCGCAGTGCGTAGACTATCCGCTCCCATTTTCGTGCCACTCCTTATCGACTTCCCACTAGGGCGTGCTCCTGGGCCCCGCAATTGCACCTGTCATCAGTGGTTTTGTCGCCGAAGTCTGGTCGTGGCGAATCATGCAAGCCGCCCTATTCGTGTGCGGTGTTGTTTTCTTCGTTGTTACGCTGCTCTTTTTCCCGGAGACTATGCATCCTGGAACGAGTGGTGCTGAGAAACAGGGCAATCGAAAGTTTGTAATCTTGAACCCGTTCAAGAGTCTGACACTTGTGCGCAGCCCTGTGGTGCTCTGTGTTGTAAGAACCTGTCTATTCGAATACTCCATGTTCATTTCTGATCATTGGGGCAGATCACAGCGGGTATTACCACCCTGATGGCGGATTTCTGTAAGCTATCCTCTCGTCACGAATCTCAGCGATGAACTGACACCTACTCGTTTGTAGTTTTGGTAGTTCCAGTTGCGTACACGGTGGTAAGTCCGGTCGCATTTAAACAACAGCTATCGGCCTTGACATGTATCCTCTACATCAGGCAAAGAAGTACAACATCACTGGAGAAGGCGCCATAGGTGCTCTTCTCATTCCTGGTGGTCTCGGGAACATGTGTACGTGGTCACCTTGACTTCATTACCATGCGCCACTGATTCACCGCACACAGTGGGGGCACCAACCGCTGGGTATATCTCTGACAGAATCATCGCACAGAGGCGAAAAGCTCGTGGGGGAGTATGGGTGCCGGAGGATCGCCTGCGAGGCGTCCAGTTCGCCGCACTGGTTTTGATCCCCGGCTCACTGGTCATTGCCGGATACACCACGACATATGTTGACGGGTGGCCGGGACTCGCCATCAACCTGTCATGCCTCTTCATGAATGGGTTTGGTGTAAGTTTCGATGCCATTTGATTGGGGTGCTTTTCCTTATTCTCTCATGCCCTAGGTCGACACCATGTTCACCGCGTTATCGGCGTACAACGTGGATATTCTCCACGACCGAAGTGCTGAAATCTCCGCTGCAGCTATGTGAGCTTCATGGTGGCTTTCTTGCATGATTGTCATACTAACCAACGATCTAGGGCGTACCGGGGAACTATAGTGTCACTCGGATTAGCTGGTCTGCTGCCAACTATTGAGACTATTGGGCTCTTCGCAACGTACTCGATCACCGCAGTAATCAGCGTGTTTGGCTACTTGTGAGTACATTCTGCTGCTACGCCTTCTAATAGCTGCAAGTTCTCACCTTGCCTGAACAGTTTGGTGTGGTGCGTCATTAGATACGGGGAGAGGATGAGGGCGTACGTAGACATCGGATTCACCACGGCACCTCGCGATAGTTAGTAAAAGAGTTCCTCTTATCCAGAAGCAGCGCTGTTCACGATACTCTACTTTCATTCTATACACTGTCGCGCGTTCGAAAGCCTGGATTCCAACTTGGCATCTCAACCCTTCGAAGTTCGACTCAGAGGATAAATGCTAACGCCGGCCATCACTCCGAGTAATTACTGGAGCGCCCAGACGGATCTTATCAGATAGGCGAAATTGCGAAACAGCCGTTGATCGGCGGCGCAGCGAATCGTACGAGCTCGAGCGGACTCAGCAGAGCATGTTCCCCGCGCAATGTCGCAAAACATTTCTCTTTCGCGTCTCACTTCACTGTCTGAACACGGCGGGATCACATCCTGGAGCCCTTCACCACCCCCGACCCGACGCCGACGTTGCGTCGCTCGTCATCGCACGCACCGCTCAGTATAAAGGTATGTCTCTGCCCGCCCGCTGCAACTCCACATACCCACTTCGCTGATTCATCCCACATGATCATTGATCCCCCTTCAGCTCGCGACACAAGACCTACCCCCATCAGATCTTGGACGCGTCGTTCTAGTCATTCGCGAGTCACCGAGGGTTTGACGTTTGACGGCCGAACTTCACTGTATATAAGCAACGAACCTGTCCGCAGAATAGACCAGGGACCTTCTCTCTGTCCGCTCAGAACCCCCCTCTCGTCATGAGCAGCGAAGAATCCCCATTGTTGGAATCCACGGATCCCGTCGAGCGAGAGCATGAGGCAATCTACAGGAGATTTTCCTCAGCACAAAAACGATTGATTGTAGCGTTGGTGTCCTATTGTGGACTCATCCCATGTGCGTTCTTCCTCTTGTGATGGTGGAATCTGTTACTGAACTTGTAACTCGGATAGTGTTTGTGTCTGGTAGCTTCACTCCAACCATTCCTGAGATTGCAAAAGACTTGAATAGCACGGGTCCGGTTATCAGGTGCGTCCATGAAGTCTTGCATATCCATCATCTGTCGCTGAAACCCGCTACAGTTTGGCTGTGAGCATTTCCGTACTCACCAATGCTTTTGGATGCCTTCTATGGGCGACATATTCAGCGTTCTGTGAGGTTGAATGTTGTACGCGACTCTAATTCCCTACTGACATTGCATCCTCAGACGGCCGTAAATCGATTTACATCATCTCCGCCGTATGTCAAGCTGCAGGCTCACTTGGTGTCGCGTCTGCACACACCGTACCTGAATTGCTGTCTCTCCGGATATTGCAAGCGTTCGGATCATCCAGTGGTCTATCGATCGGCCTTGCAGTAATTGGTGATATCTATAAGGTGGATGAGAGAGGGACAGCGTCGGGCATCTTCTTTGGGGTGCGTGGTTCTCTGATGCATTGTTCCACGATACTGACTGCTGCTCTTACGTAGTGTGTGCTGCTAGGTCCAGCACTCGCACCTGTCATAGGCGGCTTCTTCGCGGAGTACTATTCATGGAGGATCATGCAACTGGCACTCTGCATCGCGGGCCTGGTTACCCTTACTTTGGTATCCCTTTTCTTGCCTGAGACCTCCCATCCTGGATCAAGAGGAGTTGACAAGCTGGAGGATGGTAAGCCGCGATGGGTGTGGCTGAACCCTTTCAAGGGTCTCGCATTGCTCCGGAGTCCCAATGTGACGTTGGTCGTATGTTGCTTTGCCTGTTGCTTCTTGTCTGTGTCTGATGAGTTTTGTCTAGGCTATTGCTGGTGGTTTGACTCTTTTGACTGACTACGGTGAGATACGGTGCTTTATGCGACCATGTTCTCTTGCTTATTGCCATACTAGCGCTCCTTGTCCCTGTTGCTTATACCGTGGTTCGTTTCCATCGCTGATTTTGTTCACGCTCGCCGGCTGATTGAGAACGTATGTAGGGCAAACGTTACAACATCGATAACGCAGCTATCATCGGCGCATTGTTCATTCCCAGCGGAGTGGGTAGCTTGAGTACGTTTCAGTATGTTGTGTCTCCGCATAACACGACATCTTACGATGCATTTGCAGTGGGCGCCCCCATTGCCGGAAAGCTTTCCGACATGGTTGTTGTCAGGATGCGCGCGCAACGCGGTGGTGTTTGGGTGCCGGAGGATCGCTTACGAGTCACGCTCATCGGCGCATCTATCATGGCCCCGCTTTCCGTGCTGGCCGTTGGCTTCATCCTCACCTATGTCGACGGCACGCCTGGGATCGTCTTGTTCCTCGTTGCCTTGTTTGTCAACGGTCTCGGGGTAAGCACGACAGTCCAGATGCCGATATATTCAATTCACCGATCGCGTTGCATTTTCTTCTAGATCGACTTCGTACTGAGCCCTGCAGCGGCCTACGGCGTTGACATCCTACATTCGCGTAGTGCGGAGGTCTCGGCGGCGATCATGTATGCTCCTCTTGCGCCCGTTGTTCACCGTCTGACGCTGACGATTTCTCGTGATCCTGTTAGGGCTCTCCGAGGTATCATCGTCGCGGCCAGCACGTCCGGTCTTTTACCTCTCATCGACAATCTGGGTATACTGACAGCTTACTGTATCATCGCGGCGCTCGGCTTCCTTGCATTTGTGTGAGTGTTTGACCTTCACTTCTTGCTCTAGTGTCGCATCTCTCAATGTTCACGGTTCAACTGATCACGTTGGTCTTCCTCAGGCTTCTCTGGGCTGTAGTCCGCTACGGCGATAGAATGCGGGCTGCGGTAGACGTTGGGTATTCCACTTCTCGAGACAACTGATCAGCATTTGTAGATGTTTTAGAATTCACGCCTAATAACGATAATGATCTTTCACGTCTCGTGCTTTCGCGGCAGGCAGGATTCGTACACGTTCGGCACTGTCAGCCTAAGACAAAATGACATAGCTCTCGTTGACGAAATGAGCATTTGGTCATATATACGGACGTCCAATTAACCGGCTGTGCTTGCCGAAGGAGCGCAGCGAGGAACAGAAATTGGCTGGTTCTGCAACGCTGAAATCCTTCGTTCGTTCTCAGCGAAATCCTCGACCGACGTACTCTACTTTGTATGCATTGCTGCTTGCAACCCGCACGTTTGATTTCGCCACTTGAATCAGATGTCCACAAACCTCGGAGCGGGAAAGATGGAGATGAGCGCCGAGGCCCACTGCTGTGGAACTACCATGATGACCTCACACCGCCATCGCCTGCGGCGGAAACACGAACGCAATCCAGAGCAGACGTTCGTAAATCACCCGCAACCAAGTCCAGATACACAGCTTTGAACCCTCGACAAGCGTCATATATTCCGAAGGTCCCGAACTCGTATTTGAAGCAAGGAGTCTCCTCTCGTGAACGGCGCTGGCAGTCTTCCCGCTTCTTCCCCCCACCACCCAGCACATTCTACATCCTTCACGATCTTTGATTCCACATGCCTGGACTGCGAAACCCCCTCCAACGCTTCGTAGGGCACATGAGGAGGGCTACGGAAGATGTCAGCGGAACGGCGAAGGCGGAAATGGAGGAAGCGAGAAGAGCAACTTTGGATTGGGTGGAGCGGCCGTTGGGGAAAGGGACGAGTGGCTTCGTGGACTTGACCGTTCACTTTATCGGTGCCACTGGGATCCCCAAGATGGATGTGCTTGGCTCGGCAGATCCATATTTTGTGGCCAAGCTGGATTCAGCCTTGACCTTCGTGTACGTCCTATCTTTCTTTATTGAGGGGAGTGTTGATACATGGAATGCATCTACAGGTCGACCGTCAAACCTAATACTCTGGCACCCGTCTGGAACGAGTACTGGAAAATTAGGAATGTCCCGATCGGCGCGAAGTTGCATATCGATGTGCTGGACAAAGATAATGGCACTGTCACGGATGATTTCATCGGCGAGTCCGAGACAGACATTGCGCCAGGAGCCAGAGAGCTCACCTTGCAAGCTGCTGGATTCCGAAGTGTGGCAAGGGGAACTATGTGGATAAAGGTGCGTGTCATCAACTCTCCTCATGGCATTGTTTTGATATCTTGTCGTACACAGATCGACTCAATACCCGCTGCCGACCCTCGTGCACAGACGCGGCAATACATCTTCGACGGTCCTATTCGATACTCGCGTCATTTTGCACCAACAGTCGGATTGCTAGGAAACGTCCAAGACTCGCATCTTTACTCTACGTGGAAAATGTTTCTGCGTGGAGTACCGCTGTTCTTTGGCAATACTGTACAACCCTGGAACAAGAACTATAAAGCTGCGCAGACCATCTTCAACCCTGGTCCCACCTCTATGGCTGTTCGTTCAACTATTCAAGCAGGTCACCGCATGCTCTACGCTCGGTCGACTACGAACAATTTCGGTGTCGTCAAGAACAGCCAAGATATCGTCGACATCCTTCACGGTGGCAAAGCTGGTACTCAAACCGCACACCGCGTTAAACCGGCCGTCTACACCTACATCATCTCCGTAGACGACGACTCTTTCCGGTTCTCTGAAACCGGGGCTGCATTTTTTGTCGACTTTGCCTCCAAGCATGCCTTACATGCGAACTGCGCCGAGGCCGTCCGCTACTCTGGCGAGTTCCACCCTAGGCCTGAAGGTGGCTGGGAGAATTTCAACGACGAGACCCCTGACGATCAAGTGCAGTGGGAGCTCGTCCTCGACAACAACTCGGGCACGTACGCCCCGGATCCAATGATGCTCGCGGAGCTGAAAGAGCTCTTCGAGTACAACTTCCCCGAGTTCCAGATTTGGACTTTCGATTTCAACGACCCGCGTCTCGCGCAAAGCCGTGATGCATGTCGGGCGTATGCCCTGGCGAAACGCGGGGTCTCGCAGGACGAGTTGCAGCCACACGCCCATGTTCCCGGCGAGGAGACCCTTTCGCATCGTGCATCGGTGCAGATGCATCCTGACGGCACTCCCATCCTTCCTCCTGAAGTTACTACTGCTCCATCATAACGTTGAGACATTCCACGACTTACGACTGTTCCGTTGTTTGCTAAATTATTCCATGCTTCATTATGTTACCCTTCGTTCTCGTAATTCAGTTGCTGTAAAGTATCGTGCTCGTTCTGTATCTTATCCTGGTATCTTAGGTGTCGCCGTCTCTTCCGATTTATGATTGATTTTTCATGTACTTACAATACCCTGCAACTTACCCGCAACTCGTAGAGTAACGAATGCTTTGCCTTTGGCCTCTCGCGTTTCCGAGACGGTTTCGTACCAAGATCGTACATAGTGAACCCGGCCAGCGCGACCGGCAATTCCCGATACTTTTCTCCTCCTGCCACCGTGACCCCCAAGCATACACAGGCTGTACAGCTGGTAAGCTTGGCCATCGAGCTGCATGGTGGTGCCCGCTATGCTCTCGGAGACATGTAAGACAGATTGCACGTTTGTTTCGTGTTGGTGGAAAGCTGACGTTCGTCCCAGATATGAGCCTAACGCATTGGAATTCTATGTGCCACCGACGCACTGGTCGTGAAGAGCATCTTTCCTAGGGGTCCCAGGAATCCGATGGCCATATCGTAGGAGCCAAGGATCTACGCGGATATAGAGACACCTCCCTGTTATGAGGTTATATTCACTTGTCCAGCATTTCCGGATTGGAAGAACATTGCAATAATGCGGTGCTGGCTGTGTTCGGAGCTCTGTCCGTACAGAATATCGTTCTTCAAACCGACGTCACCCTCAAAGTGGCCAATATTTAGAACTTCAGCGCGAGCAGGGCGAGTTGTCATCTCTTACGAATGAACTCTTCTTGGTCATGCACTCCGTCCGGGCCTGAGCCTCAGGGTACCCTTCCGCATGCTAGCCTTGCCTTCCTAGATTGACAAGCGAAGGCGATTTCTATTCATGGTGCGTCTGTGTTTTTGGATATCTGGGTATTCTCGCTGATACGAACGCTTCGCAGCCTATCATGCGGGAACGCTTCACGACCGACTGAAGCCGGACTGCTTCTGTCATCAGCGCAGAAAACGATACATGGCTGAGCTCGTATGTGTCCCCTTTTCGACAGCCCAATATCCAACCAATCATCTGAATGCATTCAGATCCTCGCTCTGCCCTTTGTCTAGACGAAGCTCGCGCTTGCTATCGTCCATCGCAATATCTGCGCTCAGCATATCTGTCTCGATGACTTTGGACGCGGCGGTGGCTTTGAACGCCACAAAGCTGAAGAAGACATAAAATAAGATCTGTCACATTCAAGGAACCCGAAATTGGCCGTCATTGAGAGTACGCGTATGCTATGGACGTGAGGAGTCCCGGGAAGGGGTTTATCAAATGTGTGCTGTGGTCTACTCAGACGAGGTCATGAAGGTGAAAGCGGATGAGAGATGTAAAGTCCCCCTTGATTGCGTATGTCATTACCTTCCAGTCTCTCGAGGGCCGAATGGAGTTAACAGAAGTTGTAGATGCTAGATTCCAAGCCAAGACCGCGAAACGAGACTTTGCAGAGCTCGTCATGTGCGCAGATACATAGATAGTGAGTTCAGCGCATGGCGTGGTTGCTCGTCTGCACTTTTGGTGTACTGATCATTTGCTCCAGTCAGGCCGCGCAAGAGAAATCGAGCGGTCTACATACCTCCACCACCGATGTTTTCGAGGATTCGTTCGCTGCTGGCCGCCTCGCTGGACAGCTCAATCGCTGGGGTCATGGTGATTGAAGGTCCGAGTGCCGTGCGCGCTTTGCTGAACACAAATCTTTTGTCAACTAGCTGCCGTCTCCAGAGAAACCTCACCTCGGCTTCAACTATCACTGCGCCAATCTACATGCTTCGACGCCGTGGCCCTCGTTGCGCTGGCTGTCATATACAGCAGGCCGCATGAAAACGCCGTATCAAGGAGGGCATCCCTTGTCGGCATGCTGGGCTGCAGAAACGCATCGCGGCATCGAGTAGTCGACGTTGGTATCAGTACCCTGCACGTCACATCAGGGCATCTGTATGGGACACCTTTCTATCGAATGATGCCGGGTGGCGGAAGGGCTTATCCGTGACTGATGCAGTCTGGCCGGAGACCACGCCCCCAACATATGAACTGTTCGGTCTTTCCACGCTTCGACTTCTAACGCCACCACTGCGAAGCATGCTGCGCGGAATCCCCAAGGTTGGCTGAGAGATCTTTCATCGCTTTCACCCAACTGAGGTGTGTTTTCGTGCATGCTCTCCTTCCGAGGCGGCGAGTTGCCCGACAAGGCGGCTTCGGCGTGCACGGCACTGCCTCGAAGGGTCCCGCCCAACGCAACCAGGCTGCACATTGTCGGCATATCGCATCCATCAACGTCGCCCTCGACCCTCTAGACCTTTAGGTCTTCCTAGTCGCGAGTTGTGGGGCACGCAGCACACCACGCTGCAGATGGTATAGATACTCGCCCGTGCCCCCCCTGGCACCGTGCTTGGCTTGTGGCATCCGCTGCATTAGGTTCAGTGGCGAGCCTTTCCTAGGTCTGGCTTCCTTCCATGATACAGGCGATCGGCTGGTGTTGGCTGAACAGAAGAAGACGTTATGTTATTCAGTTTCATGATACGATAGCTGTCAAAACATGATTTTCATTATATACGAATTCTACATTCTCGAAATAGCAGGTGCTCGTTGGCTCGATCGCAAACCGATCGGCCAAGAATTTCAATGCTGAGAGACTCACGAAGATTATGCGCGACATACGACGAGTTCTCAGATTTTATGAGAGCAAAGAGATGAACGGACAGAAGGCGTTGAGTATGA
>RWJN01000366.1:1086-24942 GCA_004332605.1 Steccherinum ochraceum
CTTAAGCTTCCTTTCTCAGATCTCAGGTCTCACATATTGAGCGCAGATTTGATTGAGAAATTTTTAGTCAGGGTCTCGCACAGCGATGATGTCGATGATCTCCGTCCGTTCTCGTCTGTCGGTCGGTGCACGCTCTCGGAGAGTGTTGGGGCCAGGCATTGAGCGCTGAGCGCTGAGCAGCCATAAAGCTTCAAAGTCCGTAAAGACGCGGTTGCTCATGCTGGCAGCGTCGCTCTCTCGTCAAGAGCCTACAATACTAGACGTTGGTGAGTATTTTCAACGTGTAGTTCCGCTGATACCATGTGATCTTGTTTGCTGACAAGCATATGGAACGACGCGAGACCCCGTCGGTCAACAAATCCCCGCATCTTGGCATTGCTCAGGTCCGAAGTCTGAGATCATGATGGCAAGACGCAAAAATAATGATAGGAGATGCAGGCCTATGCAGGCGAGGGCTCTGGGCGGGCATGGCAGTCTCGCTGAATGCATAAATTGCGGGCCATATCGTGATGCTCGAGCATCAACTCTTCGCGTTCGTGTATCCCCCAGCTTCTGTCGGTGGCCGTTTCCTTTCCTTCTCTTTCTCTCGACCACTCGAGTATCTTCCACATTTGAGCTGTCCTTGCAGCTTCTCACATACCTTCATCTAATATCTATCTTTGTCCTCTACTCCAACCAACCATGCCTTTTTCCGCCTCCACGATCTTTTCCGCTCGCTTCGTGCTTTCAGCACTTGCCGCCATTCCCTTCGTCGCCGCTGCATCTGTCTCCGATAGAGGCCTCGAGGCAAGGGCTGCCGCACCAGCCTGCGATACCGCCAAAGGATCATACACGGACTACGTTCTCAAAGGCTGTTCCCACGACAGTGCCAAACGTGCATTGACCGGACACTATTATCACGCTCCAGGCCAAGACTACATGGATGCCGCGACATGCACATCCTTGTGCTCTTCGCTCAACTTCACCATCGCTGGAGTTGAGACCGGCAGAGAATGTTACTGTAAGTCTTGACCTTTCTTCCGCTAAAACAATTCTGATCAACACACCAGGCGGTAACTCGTTCTCGAACGGCGAGGGCTACGCTCTTCCCGCCAGTTCTTGCGGTCAGATCGTTTCGGGTCAACCTGCCGGTGGACCCTGGGCTTTATCCATCTACGAGGCTACTCGTTGGTGGGAGAAGTTCTCCTCCCCAAGCTGTGCCGTTCCTTCCGGATGGAAGTCCGACAACTGGGAGTACCTCCATTGTGCCCACGATGGCGCCAAGCGTGCTCTCACTGGATACTACCTCAGGTCGAACAGCATGTCCTCCGAGCTCTGTACGAGCACTTGCGCCTCGAAGGGCTACAAGATCGCCGGCGTTGAAGTGGGTTATGAGTGTTACTGTACGTGCTTTCTCCACCAGCTCCGGAGCTATGCGTCTGACAGAATTATTTCTAGGCGGTAACGAGCTCGAGAACGGCGAGGGTTACCAGATTGACTCCAAATCTTGTAACATTGGATTCCCCGTGGGCCCCACAATCTCAACCGGTGGCGACCTCGGCGCTGGCGGGCAGTGGGCACTGTCGCTCTACCAGGTCAAGGGCATGAGCAGGGCCCTGAACAAGGCCAGCGTTCCCATTCCGGCTGCCCCCAAGAACAAGCGTTCTCCCAAAGAGATCCACTTGAACCGCAACGTCCCCACTTCCTTCTGAGGTTCAGCAGACGGTTCTGGTTCTGAACTGTAGTTCTAGTTGATGTATGCATGTTTTCTTACGGAGTAGAGACCTTGTTTTTTACGTATTCATATCTTTGTGTTTTTTTCGGGTCTTCTGGCTGAGTAGGGCTTCCATTGAACTTCATATATATTGCTACGCTTTTCGCAAAAAACGCACAGTGTCGATCTCGTCTCTTGCCATGCGAAGCTCGTTCGGAGCGCCACGTATCAGAGGGATGAACGCTGAACTTTATGAGTGTGAATGGAGCCACAGCACAGACAGGTCACCGTCTGTCACCGCTTTCCGTCATCGTGCGTGGAACGCGATGATTGCCAGGTCACATACAGGCTCAGCGCTGCTGCATATCCTCAAGCCTGCAAGAGGGCGTTCTCTAGTCCACGCCGCACAAACTGTCTGAAAGTCAACACATTACGATAATAATTGCGCGTAGACAGTAATACACAACACATGGAAGGGAACACAGCGATATCGAGCCTATGTAAACGAGAGGGAGGGTCTAGAGAAGCGTCTGGCTAAGATCGGGAAGGCGGGGTGTGAGGACGGTAAAGGTACCAAACTAAAAGTCATGACTGCGTCGTGAAAAAGTGCGGGATTTGGGCATGAAATCGAGAATAACAACTGTAAGCACCTAAAGTTCCTCCCCTCGCCTCGCAGGATCGAACAACCCAAACGCGGCGCCCTCTCCTAACCCACTCGCCCTCCTAAGACCGAAGTCTCAGGAAGTGGTGGAAAGGAGGATAATAGTGCAAATTGGGGGAATCGGACGGAAGGGAGTGATAGAGAGGAATGATGATGAACAAGACTGGATGGATCATGATTAAGGAACGTGTTTGTAGGCCATGGTAAGGGGAATGGATGGGGAGTGAAAGGTTTGTATCATTGGGGGAATCAGAGAACCGATGATGATTGCAAAGGTAGAACGTACGGCGCGAGGGGGAAAGTATACACCAACGCGAAATGGAATGAGGCGGCCAAGCTACGTACCAAAGCCAGCTGCTTCCAACATGGCAGGATACATAGGAAGACGTGAAAGAAAAAAGCGTCCGTACGGGAAATGGGACAAGACAAATCTGCGTGTCGGTTGTGGAGGGCCCATCGACAATTATGGGGCATATACGAAGTGGACTGTGAGGGTAGGACGGCCGGGCCAAGACGTTGATTCGGAACCGCAGGAAGCAGGGATGAAGGTGGTTCAAAGGATTCGGCTCTGGACCTTCGGTAGACCGGACCTGCTCCTACTAACCAACTTGATGTCGTACTCTCCATCTTCGCCGAGTCCCCGAGGACCAAATAAGATACCAGCGATAAACCGACAAGACACGCAGCATGCAACCGCCAACCACCGAGCAACTCCTAACACCTGCCCTCCACCCCCAAACTCGGTGGTACTCCTGGCGTGCAACTCCAACATAACGGCATCCAGCACAAGGGGCATTTACCAAAGATCGCCGTCACGAGTGTTACGAGTCATGCGCTGCTGTCCAACTGCTCCGGGAACGCCAGCTGCTGCCTGTTGCTGACGAGTGTGGGAGCGCAGCCTGCAGTACGTCAGCCTCATCTGTGTTGCATGTCTTGTAGGATGCGACTTACATCCTGTCGCTGGCACGTGGCTCTTCTTCTTCTTGAAGGACCTTGCGCCTGCCGGGAGCGGCCTTGTTGCTGCCGCCAGCGCCTTCCTCGCTCCTGTGAACGGTCCAGTCGAAGACGTAGTCGTACTGGTACCCTTCACGAACGAAGAGGTCACGGAAGAGCTTGCGAAGGTAGGAGTAGTCGGGCTTGTCGTCGAAACGGAGAGCGCGGGTGTAGTTGAGGAAGATACCGAACTCGCCAGGGAACCCTCGGCACAGGAGGTCGCTCGGGGTGGTCATCTTCTTCTCCATGATGCGATCATACTTCTGCTTCTTGGTGGCGGCCTTCAATCCCTGCCAGGGGAGAGAGCCGCGCAGGAAGTACATCAGCACGTAGGCGAGAGACTCGAGGTCATCACGACGAGCTTGCTCGACACCCAAATGGGTGTTGATCGATGTGTAACGAGCGGTACCAGTCAAGTTCTTGTTCTCTCTGTAAGGGATGTGGAGGTGGGTCTTGGGGTCTCTGTACTTCTTCGCGAGACCAAAATCGATGGCATTGACCTGGTTGCCACGCTTGCCGATGCCCATCAAGAAGTTGTCGGGCTTGATGTCACGGTGGATGAAGTTACGAGAATGGATGTACTCGATACGGGAAATCTGTAGCCCTCGAGATGAGACATGGTCGGCCACAGCATAGATAGAAAAGAACTAACCAATTGATCGGCCAAGAGAAGGACGGTCTTCAAGCTGAACTTCCTGTTGCAGAAGTTGAACAGATCCTCGAGGGAGGGGCCAAGGAGGTCGATGACCATAGCATTGTAGTCGCACTCTGTTCCAAACCAGCGGACAAAGGGGACTCCAACGCCACCTGCGAGGGTCTTGAGGACTTTGGACTCGTACTCAAGCTGAGGGTGTTTGGCCTTGACCGACTCGAGCTTGATGGCGACCTCCTCTCCAGAGATGATGTTGATTCCGAGATAGATGTCACCTACAACAAGTATATCAGCCGCCGACGACATGGTATGAAGAGGATGGTAACGCACCAAAGGAGCCTGAGCCGATCTTCTTGCCCAACCTGTACTTGCCGCCTACCCTCAGATCGAGCTTGTGAGCACCATCGGCCATCGTGTACGGTTTTCAGTCGTTAAAGTCTGCGATGAAGATGTGTTGTGTTAGCTGAGTGTCCTTCAAAGGTAGGTAAAGGGGATGAAAGGAGCGGGGGGTTGAGTGAGAGATAGAGTAAGGAGGAGGCCGTGGGCTGCGAGGTTGATGTCTGCAGGCCTGGGAACAGGGACACAGCATCGACCACAGCACCTGACAGGCCACGCAGAGCGAAGAACGGTGCCAGAATAGCATCGAGGAGAACGAAGTGGCCTCCAAAGCCCAGGAAGCCGAGCTCGTCGTTGTTGCTCGGAGGCTGACAGGTGAGTGGCGACGGCGGTGAGGCGGCCATGAGGCCAGGAGATGTGGTGGGGAAACTGGCCAAAATCAACTGAAAAAGCTCACCTAAGATTCGAGAACGATATGATTGTGGTGGAAGTGTAGAAGAGGACTGAGAGTGGAGGGAGGATATAAGAGATGGAGGAGGACAAGGAAGGGCAGCAACAAAGGGGAGGCGAGTGAGCTGGAGGCGGGAGGCAGAGCGTGGGAATACTTGATGACACTTAATCGGAGTTTCAATCCCGCATACAACCATCCTTATATCGATGGGCGCTTCATCCCCAAACGTATTATCAGCGCGGTCGCAGTGCTTGTCCTAGCCCGGTTGCCGTTTGCCTACCAACCGCCATGGCCTGTTGTCGTCGCCAGAGCCCTGCTCTGTGCCAACGGCGTCCTACTGCGAGCTGACTGTCGCTGTCCTCTCCTCCACTGCTCCCGGTCTATATAATCTAGAAGAGGCACCATACCATGTCTTGGAGGCGACGAGAAGCATAGCTCGGCGCCATCTCCTCCCACTATCCTCAGCGTCTTCACCAAATCATTAATCATCATCTGCAGGCCAAAACCCCTCGCTGCGCGTCGTATATCGTGTTGGGCAGTGCTCGCACCAAGGGGCTTCCGGGTCTGGAGGCTTTCGATACCAGTCGACGCCGCGATGATCTGTCAAGATGCCGCCCAACCTAGGTCATTTGCCCTTCCGAGGGAGACAACGATCGCCCGGGTACCGGTACTCATGGCATCTGTATCTCACAGCCCGACCTTCTGCCGAATCCTTCTGCAGTCGCTGCTTTCGGTCCGTGCTGAGCAGGGGCAGCTGTTTTTGTCCCGCCGCGTCTGATAGATCGGGCTTACTGTGGACAACTGGCTGGGTTCTTCTCTCATGGATATCCCGAACCGACCCCGGTCTCAAATCAAAGCATACTGCTAGGCGCATGTTCCTTGAGATGCCACTCCTTCTCCCCATATTTGATCCTTGCGTCGGCTGTCTCTCGTGTCCCGAAAGCTATGCAAGGGCGAGGATGAGACGCGGTGGATGCGCATACATTCAGTGCTCGTATGCACCCACGCTCCTTGATCTTCAGCGGCACTGTCACTGTTCTATGGCTTCGGACTCGCACGCTTGATGTACACGACTGCATACCGTATCGCGATGAGATGGTCCCATGGACATGGGGTATCCTAGGAATACGACAATTCATGTTCTGCTCGCTTGGTTGTGTCTCGCACGCTGGGCTTGATGAAACACGTAGAAGTATTCATTCGCTAATACAGTATTCACGAGGTTTGATTCTATCATCTATCCTTCTCAAGATCTGGAGCACCGCACTTCGAAAGCATCGTTCCTTCATCAGTATCGCAACGGCGTGGACACGCGCCAGTCAAAAACGGTCTTGGACAGGCGGTAGTAGACGATATCCCCTTCTCTCCAGAAACTGTCAACATCAACCGATCAGTTGCTATTCGCTCTTGCTGAGATGACAACGTACTCAGCTTCTAGTCGCAGTCTCATGTTTTTGCTGTCGCGCACTTCAGGTCAGATCTGAAAGCAAAACACAGACGACGACAGAGACAAACCTGCCGATTACCTCTCCGGCACCGTTCATCGGGGCGAAGTTCTTATCCACGATGAGACGATATGGCTGAGCGGGGCCGCAGGGTGGTGGATTCTTGTATAGCTTTTGTTTCCAGTCCAGGTCAGGATAGAAGTCGCAGTAGCATATATCGTATTTGTCCCGACTATCCACGGTATAGCAGTGCTCCATAAAAATCTACGGCACGCATGAGTCTGGCATCCAATGCATGAAGAGAAAAGACTTGACATACCGTGAACCGGAAGGCAAACATCGAAAACTGTTCCAGCGAAAGGCACGGGTAGCCCATGGCCAGCTCTTGCTCCGTGCGAGGGTCGAGCTCCATAAGGATGAACCCGACAGAAAGAGTCGGTAGCGGCATCTCGGGGGACCGTCTCTCGCGCATCTCGTCGTAGTTTTCGTAGATGTGTTTGGGGAGGATATCATTCGTATACCCGTCGAGGTAGTAGGGCGCAACCATGGGATGAAAGTCGCCGAAGGTGTATCGAGGCAAGACCATGTCGTAGAGTTCATCGTTGCAGTTACAAAGCAGCGCCTTGTCGATCAGCTTGACCTGAGGAGCGGCCATCAGTGCGAGCCATAGAGAATCGGCGAAGACACCATTACATGCATCGCAGCCTTCCAGCGGGGGTATGTCTTGTGCCTAAAATGCTCCACCAACGCCTCCAAAGCAAGCGAATGGACGCGCTTAGATACGCAGAATAGCTTGGCGAGCTCTGGAACTGTGAGCATGGAAAGAATGCGGAGTAGCACCTCGACGGGGAAAAAGACCAGTAACGAACTCGACGAAGTCATGGTGCGCCAGGAGAGGAGCGACGCGAGGAGAGCTTACCCGGGCGCGAGGCTTGGACCTTTTATACGAGCAAGTGGGCAACCTCCGTCTTGAAGAGCAGCACATGTCGAACAATTGTGTTTTGTTCCACTGAACGTCAGGAAGTCGTCGATATAAAGTCCTCGAATGACGATGAGAGACCAAAAAAAGGTAAACGAGCTGCATTTGCAGATGATGTGGGATGCGTATCAGGAAGCTTGCCTTTTTGGACCGATATAGCAATCACTTCGGCGACGTCACGAGGAGAGCAATTCTTACGATTGTGCTTCGGTGTCGATAGCAGAGATCACAGTGAAGTGCCGAACGTTCCAGAAAGCCATGAAACTTATCGAGCTACGCAGAGGTGTCGAGAACGAAGGCGGCCAGCGCTCTCCCGAGCATCTCAAGCTTTGCTTCTTCAAATCGGAGGATAGATGCGAACACCTATCTTCCGCCACAGCATAGCACGGTTGCAGTCCATCTACCGAATATTCGTATCCTGCCTGCAATGGCGCAGCGTCATGTCAGTAGGATAACCACGAGTCCACCCACAAAAACTCACATTCAAGGTCATAGGCCCGGGTGTCAGCGTCGGTCGATTTTTGTGAGACATCTGTTCAAAATCCGTCTGCGTGTGCAAATGACCGTGTCCGACTGCGAAGTATTCTGAGCTGCATCAGGTCAGGTTCGCCACCGGGACATTCTCGGTATGCGACCGAGCCAAGTAATATTCAGATGCAAAACAAATTGCCGGTCGATACTTTGAGCAACCATTGTGGCGCTGGCACGCGTCGCAAGAGCTGCTTTACGACGCGTTCTAGCAGGGCGAGAAGAAGACACGAGTAAGAACAATGCTCACACAAAGTCGAGAATGAGTAGCTCACATGGTGGAATGTTGCGACCGTGACGAAGACGACGCTATCGAGGTGCATCAAATTTTGACATCAACATTGCAGAGCCGTTGCCAGTTCGGAACACTGTTCGACTGGGCGACGGCGGGCGCTTGTCCAAGCCGGACTTCGGAAGTTGTTGAGCCAACTTGGGACTCTACCATCGCGGTTATCTCTGCCCTTGTCTCTTCCCCCTCCCCTCCTTGACCTCTTTCCCGAGCTCTCCTTCGTTCGAGGCTTTCCGAAGCCGTCCTTTCGTTCTCCACTTTCTTTTGAGACACCTCTCGTTCATTTGCAGCAGCAAACTAACTCATTGCAGGAACGATACCGATGGCGTACCGCCAACCTCCTTACAATAACCCTCCTCCAAACCAATACTCTCACTATGCCGATGCAGCTGGCATAGTTCCAGACCTCCCCCCAGTTCAACCTCGCCCCAGCATGCAGCAGGACTATCGCCAGCCCGCGCCTTCCTACGATGGCAGTCCGCAACAGTTCAACCAGCACCAGTACGAACACGACCAATGGGACAGCAAATCGTATCACAGCGACTACGCCGGCTCTCAAGTACATCTCAATCCCAACCCCCAGTATGACATGTCCCAAGTCAATGTCGCGCAGATGCCCAATATGCCGTACTCGCCCAACTACCCACCGGCCCAGCAGCGCCCCGGATATCTTCAGGCCTCGAATACTGGCTATTCGCAGGCGAAGGAGAAGATGCTGAGGCGTCGTTCTGTCCGACAAGTCGAGCTACAGGAGGGAAACCTCGTTGTGGATCTGCAGGTTCCCTCTCACATCCTCCCGAAGGGTATCGAATCCAAGGAGGAAATGACCAAACTTCGCTACACGGCGGCGACATGCGACCCCGACGACTTCATGCGCTCGAAGTACACTCTACGACCTTTCCTTTACAAGAGACAGACGGAGCTATTCATCGTTATGACCATGTATAACGAAGACGAAGTTTTGTTCACGAAGACCATGAACGCGTACGTACCGGGTATCGTTGCTCTATCGTTCATACCATTCACCATTTTTGCAGTGTGATCAAGAACGTCGCTCATTTGTGTTCGCGTACGAAGTCCAAGATGTGGGGTCCCAACGGATGGCAGAAAGTCGTCGTCTGCGTTGTTTCCGACGGTCGTAGCAAGATCAACAAGCGCACTCTCCATGTGCTCAATCTCATGGGATGTTACCAGGAAGGTGTCGCGAAGGACTCGATCGCGGGCAAAGATGTGACCGCACATATCTTCGAGTGCGTTCCCGGATCATATTTTAGTCCATCAGCCCGAAATGTTGAGGTTTATTCTTAGATACACCACCTCCGTCGTCGTCTCAGCAAGCGGTGAAGTCTCGCAGTCCGCATGTCCGATCCAGGTTATCTTCTGTCTCAAGGAACAGAACAAGAAGAAGCTCAACAGTCATCGCTGGTTCTTCAACGCGTTTGGTCCTTTGATTAAACCCAATGGTATGCTCAAACTCGTATGACATGTTGATACGTCTGATCACGATACTTCAGTGTGTATCTTGCTGGATGTTGGAACAAAACCGACGGGCACTTCTATCTATGACTTGTGGAAATGTACGTCGACAACTTACATCTCCCAGAATCGAAATTGACCCATCTACAGGCTTCGACAAGTCTTCCAATGTCGGCGGTGCTTGTGGAGAGTAAGCTGTCGTCTTTATGCTCATTTGTCTACCACTCCAACATCATACCCTCTTGATTAGAATTTGCGTTGACACCGGCAAAGCATGCTCTCTTCTACTAACAAGTCCGCTTGCTGCTTCGCAGAACTTCGAGGTTGGTGACATCGTTGCCCCGACTATATGCGCTCCCGCTGACTATGGGTTGCATACAGTACAAGATGTCGAACATCCTGGATAAGCCTCTTGAGGTAGAATTGTCCCGAATTTAGGTCCTTTCCTTCTCGTACTAACTCTCGGTGTTAGAGTGTCTTCGGTTACATCAGTGTGCTTCCCGGTGCATTCAGCGCTTACCGATACAAGGCACTGTTAAACGGTCCTAATGGTAAAGGTCCGCTCGCCTCTTACTTCAGAGGTGAAAGCATGCACTCCGGCGGAAGTTCTGCTGGACTCTTCGGTAAGTAATCCACCAACGTCTCATAGCACCACTTGACTGACTATCACGTTTAGAGCGTAACATGTACCTCGCCGAGGATCGTATTCTCTGCTTCGAAATCGTCACGAAGAAGCACGAAGCTTGGGTGTATGTGAAAAATTTCAACGTCTTCGCTTACTGTTAACACAGAATGACAGGTTACGCTATGTGAAGAGTGCAAAGGCATCAACTGACGTCCCCACTACTGTATGAACTTGTCCTTTCTCTCGTCAACTGACGACTCACACGACCTTGCTAGGTCCCGGAGTTCATCTCACAGCGGCGTCGTTGGTTGAACGGATCGCTTTTCGCTTCAATTCATGCCACAGTCTTCTTCTTCCGCATCTGGACGTCTGGACAGAACATCTTCCGAAAGTTCTTCTTACAAATTGAATTTATCTACAACGCCGTGAATCTTCTCTTCACATGGACATCACTCGCCAACTTCTACTTGGCCTTTTTCTTCGTAAGCCTCGAACTTATCTGTGTGCGGCGCTCTCTAACTCTAGAATAGCTGGTCTCATCTGCTACCGCGACACCGACCAGCGACGCCTTCAATTTCTTAGCTGCGGGCGCAGGTCAAGCTGTCTTCGAGGTTATCCTTCGTGTGCGTTCCCTCTTCTGCATGCACTATTGAACCTTCCGCTCACGCATCGATCATCGCAGTTGTACATTGGTGTTCTGTTCGTGGTTTTGGTTTGCTCGCTCGGTAATCGTCCCCAAGGTTCCAAGTGGACGTATTCACTTGCGATGGTTCTCTTCGGGCTATGCAACATCATCACTCTGTGGTGTGCTGCTTACACCGTTTACATGGCCGTCCCCCACACTGCTGCCGGATGGCGCGATTTCCCTCAGTAAGACGTCACTTTGGGATGAATCAGTATTGTATGCTGATAATACTGTCTCTACAGTCTAATCTCGACCAATGACTCTTTCCGTGACATCGTTATTTCTCTTGCGGGTACCTACGGTCTCTACTTTGTTGGCTCCCTGATGCACTTCGAGCCGTGGCACATGTTCACTTCTTTCCTTCAATACCTCTTCCTCTTGCCAAGCTACGTGAACATTCTCAGTGAGTCGCTTAGATGTCGTTGGGCTTGATGATTGCTAATAATAACGTTACCTATAGTGATGTACGCTATGTGCAATCTGCACGATGTCACTTGGTAAGTATTGACAGAATTGTCAAATATGCCCTCACCGTACCTACTGATTAATTTGTATCAGGGGTACCAAAGGTGACAACGGCGCTGCTAAAGATCTTGGTGGCGCAAAGAAAGTCAAGGACTCCAACGGCAACGAAGTACTAGAAGTCGAGCTTCCCGCTGCTCGTGAAGATGCTGACCAGCTTTGGAGTGCATCCCGCACTGCACTGGCTGTCCCTCCTCCCGTTGAGAAGGAGCATCGTGATGCTGCTACGAAGCAAGCAGACCACGATCGCAACAGTCGTACGAACGTTGTATTGGCGTGGGTGGGAACGAACATGTACGTGTTTCTTCTCTGGTCTTTTTCTTCTCCTTCGTTCTGACACATCGGTTACCAGGGTCATGATTCTGGTGTTCACATCGACCGCCTTCAACGACTGGATCAAGAAGCACGTTGAAGAGGTTTCTGATACCTCATTCAATCCTTATCTCTCACTTCTCTTCTGGGCCATGTACGTCTTCAAACCTCCTTGTCTCCGGTACGCGGACGACTGACACTTTTATTGTGATAGGGCCGGCCTTTCAGCTTGCAGATTCGTGGGCTCGTTCCTTTACCTCGTATTCCGTTTGTTTGGATGGTGATTTCAGGCTGGTGTATTCGTTATTTCCCTTCGCTTGTTTCAATCGCTGGTACGATGGGAATTGGTTGTGCTTGTGGCTCGAGACTGCCTATACTGTATATCTTACATACATAACACAAAGATACCCTGCTTCAGCTTTACTTCGCGGAATCGGATTCTCATGTCGCATATATTGCAGTACGTACATGCAGGAATGCTCGTGAGACAGGCGTTCACGTGCATGAACGCGTCGCGTCAGGGAGAGAGCTGGTCCGAGGCGTAGCCGCCGACGTGCGCACGTTCACTCGTCCGCTTGTCCTCCTGGCCTCCGCTGCCCTTTTCTTGACACAATTGCCTCCCTCCACCAATGATGTTATCGCGATCAGGCCGTACCTAAGTGTCCAAACGCAAATTTACCCGCTCAGTGAGAACAGACATACATAATGCCCATGAACGACCCGACCGAGCCTCTTGAGGCTTCCTCTCCGGACGCCATGGCGAGCACTGGCGACGACCGCCACCCGCTCATCCTTCTCCTGTCAGCATTTTTCTGGGTCTTCTGTGAGTCCCCGATGCTATGCATATGAGCGCAGTCCCATACTGAAGAGATCCTGTTATGTGTAGTGTGGCTGCTCTCATGGGCTAAGTCCCTAGTCGCGTTCGCGACAATCTCCGTCCCTCGGTTTATTTATTCAGTCCTGTCCTATTCCATGACTTTGACGGTGCGCAGTCGTGTATTCGTACTCATAATACCTCGTTGAAATTTACCTCATTCCTCAGCTCAACTTCTGGTCATTCGCTGTTATTTTCGTTCTTTCCTTGGTCGCTCTCAATTACTGGATACGCTTTCGATACCTCAACAAGTACACGGACTTGAAGGAGCCGCCCCTACTCAAAGCAGATGCAGAGGGGCTCCATCCGGACGTGAATACACCAGAGCAGATGCCCGCATTCCACAATTACTTGGACGAGTTTCTGCAAGCGGTCAGAGTATTTGGGTTTTTGGAGAAACCGGTGCGTCGTGCTCCATATCTCATTTAATTGCGCCCTGACTTTGTCGCGTAGGTTTTTCACGAACTTGCCAGGCACTTGCAGACTCGACGACTGGTAGCTGGAGACAGTCTCTCTCTAGACCAAGACAAGAGCTTCTATTGCGTCGTGGATGGCACCGTCCAACTGTTCGCACCCACTGGTCAACCCAGCATGGAAGGTCGGAGTGGGATTTGGGATGGAGAAGACATGAACGGATACCAACTACTCAACGAAGTCGGGACCGGAGGCACACTATCCAGTTTGTTCACTATCCTGAGTCTGTTCACTGAGAACGTGAAGATCAGCTGGAATGACGGCGAGAACTCTGACGGCGTTACCGAGTCCGAGCGCACCACCTCTCATGTTCCGGAGCCTGCACCAATACGCACTCGGCCGCGTCGGTCCGACTCTGACGTCTCTCAATTGAGTCTGAACCTCAACTCTCCGCGCTCCAGAGCGCGAGGAGCCTCAGTATCGTCCTCCGGATCCACCATACACGCAGCAGAATACTCGTCTCCGCAGAGCAGGGCTACTTCGCCACCTGGGATATCGTTCTCTAGCTCATCATCAGGGCGCGCGCGCAACGCCAGACATCATCCTGGAGAAACACACGCAACCAGCAATTACGGAGTAGTTGCAAGAGCAAGCGAAGACAGCACGTTGGCCGTCATTCCTGCGGAAGCGTTTCGTCGGCTTACCAAGAAGTTCCCGAAAGCTACTGCGCATATTGTTCAAGGTAATCATATTCTACAATGCTCGTGGACGCTGTGATTCTTATGCGCGTTCTGTAGTGATTTTGACGCGGTTCTCGCGCGTGACGTTCAACGCAGCTCACAACTACCTTGGACTGACCACCGAAGTTCTTCGGACCGAGAAGGCAATAAACGACATCGCATGTCACCCGCTACCTCCTGCATTTTATGCTGGTGGTGGACTCAAGCATCTCCGACAACGTTTCGACGGCGTGTCAAGCGACTCGGACAATGATAGCGACTACTTCAGTTACTCTTCAAGAAACTCGTCTCGGATTTCCCTTAACCGCAAGCCTTCCGAAACAGAGCCCGTCATTCAGTTCACAGATTCTCCGGTTTCTGCTCGACATCGCGCAACAACTCCATTCAAAGGCACTTCATCCAGACAGATCGTTCAAGCGGGCGACCTTCACAGTTCTGCAACCTATTCCACAGATGCCTTCCGGCCTTTCACGCGAGCATCACGCGGGTCCTTCTACACACCGAAGTCGGCCACCATGGACTTGGAGGACAGCCCAGAAATAGTCGAAACTGGTAATAACGACGATTTTGACTTGCGCGACGCCGTGATGTCTTGCATTGCCAAATCGATTGGTCTGTTGCAGCCTCCCTTAAGCGGTGGAGAATCAGTTGAAGCTTCCCCAGCGTTTCCGCCGAGCGACGCAGGAGAGCGGTCAAATGGAGGCTTCAGATCATCCTTTGGTTCTCTCTCTTTGCTTGAGATGGCAGACGACGCCTCTTCCAGTATGACAGGCTCAACTAGTTCTGTGACAGCGGATGGATACATGAGCGGCTTGGACAACGAAGTGGAAATCCTGTTCTTTCCTGCGGGTTCAGTACTTGCAAGGGCCGGCGAGACGAATAGTGGTAAGTCAACACACCCGTCTAGGCTCACGATATCATCTAAGTCGTACAACAGGTCTCTTCTACGTCATTGAAGGCTTCCTCGATATTTTACTACCGTCGGATACCAAGGAGCAGCCCAATCTTCGCCCGCCTGCTCAGCGTCCGCAGACACAGAGCAAACCGAAGACACCTGCGGGTGTACCACCAGCGACACAACAACAAGACAAGGACAACAAGACCAGGAAGCCTCTGTTTACCGTAAAACCTGGTGGTATTGCGGGCTACCTCGGTAATGTCGCGCTTCGAATCTGTCAACGGCATGAACTTACATGATTATTCCATAGCATCTCTGTGCAATATCCCATCATACGTCGACATTCAGGCAAAAACTGACACTTACGTTGGTTTCTTGCCTGCTCACGCCCTGGAACGATTGCTTGAGAAAAGGCCTATTGTCTTACTCACACTGGCCAAGCGTCTTATTTCTTTGCTATCTCCTCTAGGTACGTTTCGCGAATTGTAGATCGCTAATATATACTGACATTGATGTAGTCTTGCACATTGACGGCTCCTTGGATTGGGTACAAGTCGACGCGGGCCAGGTTCTGTGGCGTCCAGGGGATGTCAGCGATAGTTTCTACATCGTCATCAACGGTCGTCTGCGCGCAATTCATGACAAGGAAGGAGGCGGTGTGGACATTATAGCGGAATACGGACAAGGCGACACGGTCGGCGAACTGGATGTCATTACTAGCTCTCCCCGAAGCAATACCTTGCACGCCATTCGTGATACTGAGCTAATCAGGATGCCGCAGACCCTCTTCAATGCGATATCGTCAAGGTGAGTTCCAGGTCCTCTCTCACATCATCGACCCACAGTCTGAGCTTCGCAACAGGAATCCACGGACGACTGCTCAGTAGGTTTATCTTCATTGTTCTCAGCTACTGTCTCATGGTTCTTGCAGGCTCCTTCGAATGATTGCCTCTCGTGTCAAGGACGAAGCAGATTCCCATGGGCGAGGTGTGCCTTCCGAAGTACAACGAAGCAACATCAATTTAAAGACTATTGCTATTATCCCCGCAACTCGAAGCGTCCCTGTCGACGCATTCAGTCGCAAATTGCATGCCGCGTTGGAGAGTGTCGGCGCTCCTACTTCTTACTTGGTCCAATCGTCTGTCTCTAACCATCTTGGCCGCCACGCCTTCACTCGAATGGGCAAACTTAAGGCCGCTGGATGGCTAGCCGAACAGGAGCAGAAGTATCGGATTGTGCTATACGTTGCTGATTCATCGGTGAATAGCACCTGGACACAAACGTGCATAAGACAGGTGCGCTCTAGTTTGATGTAACGCAACAGGTGAACGCTGAAATCGGTACGAAGGCCGATTGTGTTATGGTGATTGGAATGGGAGAGGACCCCACCTTGGGCGAATATGAGCGCTTGCTCTTGTCCATGAAGACGACTGCCCGAAAGGAGCTGGTTCTACTTCATCCTGATCGATCCGTCACCCCGGGTTCTACTCGTGAATGGCTTAAGGTGAGTTTCTTTGTACTGAGGCAGACAACCGTCGGTGACTGATATGCCACAGAATCGACCTTGGATTCACCGTCACATCCATGTCGAACTGCCGGTATGTTTTATATTTCTCATCGCCGGCAGCAGACCTGAACGAGTCTTTGTAGGGCCTCATGGTGCCTGTATCACGGCCCGTACCGCATACTCAGGATCCTGCAGCAGTCGCAGCTTTGAAGAATCTAAAGGACCGCGTACAGAGCGGTATCCAGAGATACAGAGGAGCGTCTGCTGGCCAGAGGCCAACTCGGAATGCCCAGTCGAATGACTTCGCACGACTAGCTAGGCGTATATGCGGTAAGACGATTGGTCTTGTTCTAGGCGGTGGTGGAGCCCGTGGGATCTCTCACTTGGTAAGGATTCTTAGAGCTCCTGAATACAATGATGATGCTGAACTCTCGGCAGGGTGTTATTCGGGCCCTCGAGGAATACGGAATACCTATCGATCACGTTGCTGGGACCAGTATCGGGGCATTCGTTGGAGGCTTGTACGCCCGTGAAGGAGATCTGATCTCTACATCAGGTCGCACGAAGCAGTTCAGTGGTAGAATGGGTAACATTTGGCGGACATTGTCCGATGTCACTTATCCATTGGTCGCGTATACTACCGTGAGTAATCACTTCCACCATCTCCGTCCGACGCTGATTCTTTTTGCTGTGACAGGGTCACGAGTTCAATCGTTCTATCTACAAGTCTTTCTACGATCTCCACATAGAAGATATGTGGCTACCATTCTTCTGCAATTCGACCAACATCAATACCTCCACTATGGATATCCACGAAACTGGATATGCATGGAGATATATCCGTACGTAATGCACGTCCTCGTCCTGCTGTCGTTCTGAAGTAGATTGTAGGCGCGTCCATGACTCTGGTCGGTTTACTACCACCATTATGCGATAATGGTAACATGTTGGTGGATGGCGGCTATAGTAAGTACACCTGACTTCCTTCATCGTAAGCAAAGGCTGACGAGAGGTATCTCCTGAAGTTGATAATCTTCCCGTGAGTCCGAATCGTATGAGCATATGTACAATATTCACAGTTCGGTCCTAGGTGTCTACCATGATGTCCATGGGGGCTAGCGCTGTCATAGCGTCCGACGTTGGGTCGGTGAGTGATCTATGGCTCGCGTACGCTCTCATTGAAGTGCTGACTGCTTCTAGATCGACGACAACTCCCCCAGGAACTTTGGAGATTCAGTGTCAGGATGGTGGCTTCTACTCAATCGGTTCAACCCTTTCTCCTCCGCCAAGTCAGTTCCTGCTATTACCGAAATCCAGAGCCGTCTGGCATAGTAAGTCTATCGGACCCGCTTTCCGCGCAGGAAAATACTGACTTCCTCCCTAGTGTATCAAGTGTCACGACCCTGGAAGAAGCGAAAGTGGCGAGAGGCTGCCTGTATATGCAGATGCCGGTACAACAGGTACGTGTTCTTCCAGAATCATACTCTTGCTATGCTAGACCCTGACGGCCTTATAGTATGGTACCCTTCAGTTTGGCAAGTTTGAGGATATCCAAAAAGATGGATATCAGGCCGCGATGGACTTTTTGGAGAAGTGGGATGAAGAGGGCTTACTGCCTTCTATGTTCATTGGAGATAAGACGGTGACGCGGGGCATCATCAAGTCGCGAGGACGTAGTGCCCGTCGTAATTCAATCTAAGGACTTTTCGTAATTTTATTATTCAAGCTACTCATCATGTATTATACCAAGCAGCAGCAATCTCGACATATGAACTCATCTCACGTCTGGGAGTCTGTTAAAACAATAGTGCGCGTACTTGTTCTGGATCTACGATGGGTCTGGGGGCTGAGAAGCGTTGGCACACGGTGGGGATGTGTGTCCACGATATGATCCTATACGCGGAGACCCAGACCACACGGTGCCGCCACCGCACTCCCAACTATCACTTGCTCGCAGATCTCACAAAGGCGAGAAGGTTGAATAAAAAGACTCGTCCTGGAAGGAAGTCTACGTCTGTTTATAGCGGCAACTGACTCGTTATAAAGGGCGCGTCGATATGCGATACTGCGTCAGACCCTAGTCCTCGCAAACAAAACTTGAAGCTCATGGCAATCGACACATACCAATTCCGCCAGTGGTCGCCCGTCTGGGGCTACTTGCCACAGCTGAACGAGTGGGGTCGAGGCACCATCGAATGGACCGTCCAGCGCGTCGGGGGCCCCGACCATATCCCGAATTTCGAGGCTATCCCACTCTGTGAGTCTTCGAGACGACACTCTCATCGTACGAGCACTGATAGCCAGGTTCTCTCTTGCGTAGTGCATGGTCAGCCACTGCGAGGCTTCGCCCAGCGAGGGCCGACTAAACAGGCAGCGAAGGAGTCGGCGGCCAGAGTCATGGTTTTGAGCATCTTGGGAGCACAGTCTGTTAGTACTCCGACCAATGCTACGATCGTTCCAATTTGCTCACCCATTCAATTGGCAGTGATCGAGTGGAATGCATTAGCATCTCCCTCGTCGAGCTTGACCTCAAATCCGTGCAGCAAGAGTTGTCGAA
This sequence comes from Steccherinum ochraceum, assembly GCA_004332605.1. Classification (NCBI taxonomy): domain Eukaryota; kingdom Fungi; phylum Basidiomycota; class Agaricomycetes; order Polyporales; family Steccherinaceae; genus Steccherinum; species Steccherinum ochraceum. The sequence goes on from RWJN01000366.1 coordinate 19,724, forward strand.
CACTGCTCTTGCAGTCCGGAATTGAAGGAGACTTTGAAGAGGTGGCCAGATGCTGGAGCATTTGATTCGATCTGGAGTTTTGTATTCGTCGTCCTATATCGTCATTCTTGTGTTCCATGTTAGCTTGACAGTGTTCGCATGAGACATACCCATGAATCTTGTCGCGGTACCGCTAATTGTGCGAGAAAGAAAGAAAGAGCAATGATGTTGAGACCGATCGCGATCAAATAAAGACGCGTCCCCGCCGCGTCCAAGCAACGAGCGTCTCGCACAATGGCAGCAGCCTCGACCTCGACCTCCGACGACCAAACCTCCCGACCTTCTCATGACACCGACGTACCGCTCGACATCTCCGTCCTCAAGGAGATCGCACGTAAAGGGCTCGTGGACGCGCTCAACTCTGTATGTCGTGCAATATTTACAGGCATGAACTACGGGATTGCTGAAATCTTTGTAGGTGAATGGAGCGAAGACGTTGGTGTTGGACCCGTCGTTGGCTGGACCGTTGGGATTGGTGACGGAGGTAGCGTTACTCAAGGTGCGTATGCGTGTTCTGATATTATACTCAAAGGCTGATACGCTGCGTTCAGCACCATGGTGTGGACAAGATGTTCTGGCTCGAACCCGGACCACTCTCATCCACCACGACCAACATCGTCTACCTATGCCGACCGCTCATCAAATGGATCAAGATCATCGCAGGTACGCTCCTACCCCACCCATCCCGCATTGCACTGCACTCTACTCACATTGCGCCTGGAGACCAAATCAAGCGACACGGCCGGGATGGCCAGAAACACCTGTACACCTTGCTCCTCGTCCCACGGACATCTACGCTCGTGACGCGGATCCTGGAGGAAGAAGGCGTGCTGGGAGACGTGACGATCTCGTCGTACAATTTGCAGTTCATTCCGCTTGCGGACGATGTGTTGTCGTTGGAGAACGAGGCGGCGTTCAAGGAGCTCTGGGTGGTGCGTGCTGCGCTTCGTGATTTGACGTAGAAGTGTGCTGATGATTGTGTGTAGGATGGGGATGAGACTGTGCTATTCAACTCGATGCAGGCACTCGTGTCGTTGCAGAAACTCTATGGCTCGTTCCCTCGGATAGTCGGAAAGGGCGATTATGCTGCGGTAAGCTCCGTCCTCGCATGCACCACCGGAAACATTCTGATACATTGCTGCAGAAACTTGCTCACTTGTTAACCCGACATAATCACGGCCAAGGCGGGTCTGCAGCAGGCAAAGTAGCGTCGGAGAAGCTGGATTCATTGATCATACTGGACCGGAGGGTGGACATGATCTCACCCCTTCTTACGCAGTTGACGTATGCCGGTCTTATGGACGAGCTAATCGGGTTCAAGAACTGTGCGTCTCTTGGAATTGTTCGCGAGCCTTCATGTATCTGACCGACTTCAAGCACACATAGAGGTCCCGGTATCACTCCTCAACGCGAGCAACGCCCCACCAACAGCACCTGCAGCAGGTCCATCAACGTCGCCCTCAACAGGGGTAGCAGTACCAGCATCGCTCACGAAAGAGAAGAAGAAGAAACACCACCTCTCAACCGCCACGGACCCGCTGTTAGCTGAGCTGCAAGATCTCAACTTCTCTGCGGTCGGGAGACGGCTCAACCAGACTGCGCGCCGGCTCGATGAGGATTACAAGGTGTGTTGTTTGCTTGTTCCTTCAAGGGTGTGTGTGTTGACAACCATGGGTGTTTAGCTCAGGCATAAGGCGGAGACGGTATCTCAGTTGAAGGATTTCGTGGGGAGACTGGGCGGGCTTCAGTCTGAGCATCAGTCACTGAGGTTGCGTACGTATGGCCTAGCTTCTCTCGTTAGGATTTACCCTCACCATGCGTTCTAGATACTGGCCTCTCTGAGCTGCTTGTGCCTCACACACGGACGGAAGAGTTCAACAAGTCTCTCGAGATCCAGCAGAGTGTGTTGCCTCGCTAACATATGTTATATGTGCCATGCTAACGAGAGAAATCGTCTGTAGACTTGTTAGCGTCCTACGATGTGAACAACCAGATCAGTGCCATCGAAGACCTCATCTCGCAAGGTGCAGACATGCAAGTCGTTATCCGCCTGCTCTGTCTTGCCAGCATTACAACCGGCGGTATTAAGGCCAAAACGCTGGAGAACATCAAGCGGGAGCTCTTGCAGGTACGCTTTCAACTAGTATGTTCTGTCATGTACGTAACGCTGATAATCACATTTGCTAAGGCGTATGGATACAACTACCTCCCGCTGCTACTATCCCTTTCGTCGCCACCCTTGGCCGTCCTATTGCCCACACCACTTCCACCATCTGCACCACCAGAACTCGCCGCCACCGCGAAATACCCATTCACGTCGTTACGGAAGTCGCTGCGCCTGCTCATTGAGGACAATGAGATCGAGGAGCTGGAGAACGATATCAGCTATGTGTACTCTGGGTGGGCACCCATTTCCGTGCGTCTGGTGCAATGTGTAGCTCAGAAGGGCGGTGTGTTGAGCAATCCGGCTGAGAAGGAGAAGAAAGCTGGGGAAGAGGGTGATGCGAGGAAGGCGAGGGAGGGAGGTGTCGGGCGGGTGCAAGCTCATCCTATAGTGGGATGGAAGGGCTTCGAGGACACCATTGCGAGTATACCAGGGGAGACGGTGGATATTGTGCAGAGTCTTCCGGGAGGGCCTGAGGGCGGTGTCGCAGCAATATCAACACTAAGTAAGTGTCGTCGTTTTGGTCTGGGGTTCAAACCAAGGCGGTGAATGGTGCGAGCTGACTCTGTTTCTCGGCAGTGTTACCCAGGGAACAGTCTACTACCACCGTGGTGTTCTTCCTGGGCGGGTGCACGTACACGGAGATTGCGGCTTTGCGATGGGTAGGAAGGCAGAACAAGGGGCGGAAGTTCCTCATCGCGACGACGGGGATCGTGAGCGGGAAGAGCATGGTGGAGAGCATTGCAGGGATTAGCAACGCATCAGGAGGGACGAAGGAGGCGGGACTGTGATGAGCGGGGATATTGGACTTTTGATTGGGAGGTGTTAGCCTAGACCCGGTGACGCGGACGCGACGCGTTTGTTTGTTTGTTTACGTTCCCACGAGCCTAACAGCGGGACCCCGAGTGCATACTGCTAGCGTCGACGGAGGGTCACAGTGTGACGGCGTGACTTAGGGTGGGCCGTGCGCAGAGGGGAGGGGGACGCCGACTCGAAGTCAGACCTGGCCTCCACTCAGCAGCCCCCCCCTGCCCCCCGTCGCTGCGATCTCCCTCTCGATCTTCTGACCCATTTGCGTNNATTTGCGTCTCGTCCGCAAGTCCGTCCCTCGTCTAGGTCGGACGAAAACAGTTTGGCTTCGTTCTGCCCCCATTGGAGCTCCGTTTGTTGGTGTCTGTCCCCTTCCCGTGTCCTTATCGTACAGTAATACATCCGCACACTTGTTCCTCCCCCACGGAAGACTGACTGTCCTTCTGTCCTTCAAGATGCTCGTTGGCTGTGATGCCGACCTCGTGGCTGCCAGCGTCGCTGTCGGCGGGGAAGAGGGCTGGGGCACACCCGTTGCTGCCCTGTCGGACGCCGGCGGCAGTAGGAGGAGGGGGGCGTGACGAGGTGGTCGGGGTCTGTGGTCACGATCGAGCAGACGATGTGCAGTCGCCTCTTGCTATAAGGACCCCTTAAGGTCGAGAGGAATGCCTCTCCCTCTCTCCCTCTAACCACATCCTCCCCTCCTCCTAACTCTTCCCTCCCTCACACCCCCTCACCCCCTCAGGTACGCCGTCCCCCGTCTTTCCAGGTCGTCCCCGCGCCCATACTCACGTCCCCCCGCACTGCACAGCACCAATAACCAGCCATGGCCCCACCCGCCAAAAACGCGTCCGACGCGCCCAAGAAGACGAAGAGTGGAAGTGCGTGTCGCGTTCTCGCTCTTCCCTGATGCGCCTCCGCAGAAGCTGATCGTCGGCTTCCCGTGTTTCTCTCTTCCTTTCCCCTCCACACGTTACAGAGAAGGGCGGAGGAGGCAAGAAGAAGCTCACCCCCTTCAACAAGTTCATGCAGACCGAGATTGCCCGTCTGAAGGAGGAGAAGCCGGAGATACCTCACAAGGAGCGGTGCGTCGTCGGAGTTTCATATTTGCCTCTGGCCATGTCGGTCTGATACGCCGTTCCGCTTCTTCCTTCACAGATTCAAGATGGTGGTTGACAACTGGAACAAGAAGAAGGAGGCGGATGCGAAGGCGGCTTAAGAGCTTCCCTTGGCCATCTACCACCATGCACTCCTCCCCTCTTCTCCCCTCCTCTTCTCCCACCCGAGACGCTGTCGTTGGACAAACTGATCTCTCCACTCTCCCGCATGCGTTGGCGGCTCAGTTCCGGACACCAGCTTGTTTCGCCACGCCGCTTCGTCCTGTATAATGTTATTGTTACCATTTCTCTAATCCAACATCCTCCCTCGCTCGTGCCCTGGCCCGTTCCCTTCTCTTTTCAGAGTCCCCTCCCTTGTCCATCATTGCCACCCCCTCCCGCCTCCCACCCAGTGTTTCATGAATTTATTGTCACTCTGCTCGTTTGCTGCTTTCGTGTTCGTCTGCGTCTGTTCTATCGTTGTACCTTATTGTTCCTTGCAATGCAAACCCCGGTGAAATGTGTCGTACCTCATATATCCGCCGTCGTTCGGATGTTCACGCGTGCGCTGTCGTCACTCGGATAAGGAACACTGTTACAGGTTGAGATACTTCATACTTTCGACTTCGTCGACTCTTTACAACAGCCACATACTTACATTACATACATGGGTACAGAGGAAACATCTATAATCACAGCCAGATAGATCAGAGAATACAGGTTAGCAGTACAACAAGCAATGTCAGCGGAACGAACATGATGAGGGAGGGGCGGATACAAGCACAGCAGTGAGTGAGAGGACAGGAGAGAAGACGACAGAACAGAAAAAGAGAAACCATTATTATAGCTACATGATCGTACATCCTTCGCGATCACCATTCATGTCCAGAAGGGTAGGCGTACCCGGACCCGAGGACCTCCTCCCACTGGGCGACCACCACCTTGCCCGCCCCGACGCCGAAACGACCTCGTCCGAGTACCCACTGCCCGAGGAGCCGTTCATGCCCCTTCTGGAGGACCCGGACTTGCGTTTCTTTTCGCGCGCAGCCCGGACGGCGTCGACGGTCTGCCACGAGTAGAACGTCTTCACGACGACGCGCGTGGCGTCGCAC
>RWJN01000366.1:25020-35436 GCA_004332605.1 Steccherinum ochraceum
TGGAAGTGAGAGGGAGACCTGGGGCAAGGGAAGAGGCACGTAAACCAGCAAGACTAGGGCCATTTTAGTCTCCGGGTTTTACTTTGATAACGCGGAGAACAGACGCCTCATATCACGTACTACTCTTCCTGCATGACAGGTCGGCGTGCAGCCAATGGCGTTCGATTTTGCCCCCTGACCAACGCGGACCTGGGCAGTGGGAACCACGCGAACTGGGAAGAACATGGCGCCACGGCGATTCCGCAGATTGCGGCCTGATTATGGGGTCGGCGCCTGCGTACTTTTTGCAAATGTTTTCGAGCATTTTTTTGATTATGCCCAGCTTGTAGAAGCGTGCTCGGAAAGGAGGAACTGAGGTGAAGTAGCAGCTGAGAATCATGACGAGGATCGTCACCGACGCGTCGTTGAAGAGCGTTGAAGACGCTTTTCGTCCGGAAAGCTGTGCGTCGATATCCGCTTAGCACAGGGCGGTGATGAGTTTGAATGAGTACGCGAAATCATGGTTTCTGCATGTCATGAAATACCGTAAATAGTAACGCGACATCCACCTTGCACGGAGCCGCGACAACCAGGTTTCTGCCAAGAGAAAACTCCAAGCTTCAAGCGAAACGGGACAGTGGCCAGACAGGGGAGCCTATCGGTGTCCTTTGCTTGTGTTTCTCGCTATTTCTCGGTGTCTCCAGGTGTCTCCGCAGCGAAGTTGCAGACCAATTGCAGACAACCATTTTACCAGATCGATCGTGGCTTCCAAAAGAAAGACCGACATCAGGTCAGGAGATTGCGCTGAGATTCATGCGTTCGCACCGTATTCTTAGCAGATCCTGTTTCCGCGGTCTCCACGTGTGTTGGAGGAGCAACTGAAGCAGTAAGGGTCCAACTGGCACGGTCAAAGCTTTGTCAAATGCAACCGAGGGCAACATCGTCAAGATTGTCTAGAACTCTCTTTGCAGGATTGGGGAAGTACTTCGAGATTTGAGGGAGATCGTGTTGCGGAACAAACCAGCGGGATGAGCACAGCACGCCACATTTCAATTTCGGTGCCGGCCCGGCTATTGCCTAGCGCTAGCTGAGAAAGGAAACCCCCGACGCCGAGGCGACATGAGCAACGGCTTGTACCATGGCCACCACTATCGAAGAACCTATATCTCAAGCGATTCCTCCGATTTCTGTACGGTATTGTGCAGGTATGTCGGGACGCTGTCTGGTATTAAAGAACTTCTCAAGCTCACGGATCGCTATAGTATGCAGTTTTCCGCTCGAGTACTGCGAGTTTGGATCCAGCTTCACGAAATGCAAGGAGACATTGCATGAGGAGGATGAGGACCTGTACAACAAGTATTACTCAGAAGGTATGTAGTGTTGTGTGATCTGAGTCAACTGCTGTTTCTGAATCTCATTTTGTAGAGGCCTTGCAGAAGAAACTGGGTTCGATCAGCTTAGAAGCTCAGTCCAAACTGGAGAAGGATACAGCTGCAAAGGAGGCGAAAGCAGAGAAGAAGGCGGACGCTGCGTTGAAGAAGAAGATGGTGCGCCTATATCTTCGTTGTTGCTCATTATGCCCCGCTGATTTTACCCGTGTTCTTAAACAGGCCTCACAAGTACGTCTCACACTGGGTATCTGCCTGCGACCAATGATCTGACTGGAGGCCGTTACCCCGCATCTTTCAGGTCACTATCAAGCGAATAGAGCGGAATAAGCGCAAGTTTGTAACATCAATTCATGGGCTAGAAGCTTTTGGTGCGTTTGTATTTTGATGCCTCTGGAGTGTGTGTGCACCAGTATTCATCACCATCGATGACAGGTGTGGACCTCAAGAAAGTCGCGAAGCAGTTCGCAACAAAGTTTGCTACGGGAGCATCTGTCACAAAGAATCCGCAAGGACTGGATGAGATTGTGGTACAAGGCGATGTCAGTGCGGACATCGTGGAGATGATTGAGGATGGTGTCGGGCTGCTGAAAGGTGTACCGAAGGAGAATATTGTGGAGGTGGAAGAGAAGAAGAAGAAAGGGGGTGACTAAGAGAATACATTTCTCATTGTAACGGTGCGTGGCATAGCGACTCTTTTTCCAACACTTCCTGTCTCATTGGCCTTCTTAGACAGATAGTGCTATCACGTAGACTGTTGCAGTCTCAGGGACAAAGTTCATGATGTACGATATCTCAAGTCAACACCAGATGTAATCCATACCAGCCGCGATATGACAATCGGAACGCTGAACGTATTCGGCCTCCGTCTCACAGATCAAACCTATTCAAAAGACTACGATCAGCCTGCACTCTCCGAAGCAAGTCGTTTGGTGTCTGCTGACAGCACATGCGTTTCGCACTGCATGACAGCGGCTCCGTGGTGTACCGTCTCCTGGCAGCTACTGGCCTGGTTCTTGGGCCGCTATGCTTCCACGATCATCGCAGAATGTCAAGGCAGTTTCCGACCGGTCCTCAACAGAAAGCGGTGCTTACGAGTGAGGCACATTACTGTTCTTCTCGCACAAACAGACCCGAACATGAGAATTCGAATCGCCACGGGCCGCATACGAAGAGGCTTCATTCATCCTTTCCCAAACGAACCCGGATCAAATGAGACTCACAATCTCATTGCTACTTCGCCATCCTAGACAGGCCCGGTCGCCTTTCTGCTTGGTCGCCGAGTAGCAAAACACAGTGCATACCTAGGGCTACGTTCGGAAGTTACCCTCTCCGAGAGTTATCGAATCGCAGCGTGCTGACGGACGGGTCCAGAAAGAGATTACTCTTCACAGACACGTTACACGATCTTTCTCAATGGATATACTTATCTAGACTCAGATTGCGCTACTAATACCATGCGATGATACAAAGGGTGCGGTTTACGAAGTGACCGTCCCAGAACAGATGCTCAACCAATCTTCTCCGCCTTCTCTCACCAGCGGAAACTCACTGGGAGATAGGCGTGATCTCCGGACGTCCAGTAGCCTTGAGCTCAGCATTGACGTTGCCGATGTGCTTGAGGAAGTTAGGTTGGAAGGCCCAGGGTTGCCTCGGGTACTCTGCACCCTCATATCAGCTAATTGTACCTCTGCTCAAAGCAGAGACAGGTGCATACCTGAATACTCGTTGCATTTTACGGCGAAATCGGTCAACAAGAGCATTTGATAAGGCTCAATGAGTGTGCCTACAGAGGGGAGGCAATGTCAGTACGTGTAGATCCTTCGAGCTGGCGCAACGTCAAACCCACCTAGCATGCCCGGGAAGGAGTACTTGGGTGTCAGCTCCTCTGTCGCGCCTTCTTCCCACTGCTCAGCCGTGGCTATCGCGTTCATCGTGAGCTTGGCAGCATACGTTGTATCAAAAGAAGTCGGACTTACGACCATGAGGAGTAAAGCCGCTGTAGCCAAACATTCCGCCCAAGCCACCAAGACCACCACGAATGAATCCAACGTACTCAGACGCACAGTTTCGATGGAAGTACTGGTAGAGAACGTTTGTCTATGAGTACATTCACCACGTCGTGATCATTATTATGAGTACTCACAGGAGGACGGAAGGTGTCCTTGGTCGTACTCATCACAGGCTGAATGGCGCAGAACTCGAGGAACGAGATGCCGGGGAACTTCGACTTCACCATGAGGACACAGAAGACAGAAGGATCGGTGTGGTCCTTGTTGACAAACTGGGCGAGGATGAATTTTTCGAGATCATACTTGTACGGAACGTAGCTAGAAGTGCCCGATATCAGACTTGCATCTCTGGAGGATTAGGAACGAGACTCACTTTCCGTGCCATGCGACGACGTCGAAGGGCGTGTGGTCCTGCTTGCACTCGAAGAGTTTACCGCCAATCCTGAATACAATGAGCTTCCAGTTCCGCAAGCCATGAACCGACCAACAAGACGTACTTGTAGATCACTGGGACAGAACATTAGAATGACGAGCTCCGGCGAATCAGGATCATTATTGACTCACCACTCCATGCCGTTTGGTCAACATCGAAGCTGGCCACCGGGTGCTCAAAGTCCCGGATGTTCGCCATGCCGTTAGCACCAAGCGGTCCGAGTTCTGGCAGCTCGAAGTGGCCGCCATATACTTCGTATACGGCTGCAGGCGACGGGTCAGTAACGACAAGATACAGATAGTGATCCTACGCACTTCCGCGGGATGGCCCATCTGGCAGATCGACCTGTGTTCATAAAACTGAGTGAAGAAGGCGAGGGATCCAACAAGAATCCGAACTCACCTTGAACTTGATACCACTCTGGACGACAGCAATTTCGCCGGGAGCGATCATAATCCTAGCAAACAGACACCAAATCAATTCGGAATTCACTGTATTGAAAAGGAACTGACGCACCTTCCAAACTCAGTTTGGATGTCCAACCTCCCCTGATCGGGCACAAACAAGAAATCACCGTCGTTGTTTATGAACGCTGTCTTCTCCATCGACGTGTTGGCCGTGTAGAAATGGAACGCCATGCCCTCCCTGCTCACGGCCGTGCCGTTTCCGCCCATCGTCCGCAGACCCTGGATGAAGTCGAGCTTCTCGTCGGTCGGGATGGTGAGGGGACTCCAGTTGATCTGGGTATGGTTGACGTGGACTTTGGGGTTAGAGGCGGAGAAGTCGGAGATTAGCTATTCGGAGGGGTTGAGTGAGCGGGATCCGTGAATCGAGTTGGTGAGAAACGCACGTAGGGGTTCTGCTTCGTTTCAAATATGCCGTCGTGCGAGACTGAGGGCAGAATGCGGTAGATCCATCTAATTGCGATGGCGTTTTGAATAGGAGATTTATTTTCAAACGACTGGATGAACTTACGTGCGCTGGTTCGTGGCGCGAGGGGAGGTAAATGGGGATCCGTTGATCTATAACTCGCCGATTAGAAGGACGGAATACAAGAGGATTGATGTCACGTACTCCTTCGGTGTACAGATCGTACTTATTCTTCTGAGGGGAGTTCTGGCCTTCGGGGAGAACGCCCTCTCTTCGCATAAGGTCAGCGCGCTGTACTTGCACGATAGCTACGGGCGACGTACAGAGCTTGGGAGGCGAACATGTTTCCAAATCCGACCTGGTAGATGTACGGATCGGTCTCCCTCTTCTTGGTGTACCCACTGGTGTCGAAGCCAGTGGAAGCGGAGGCTCCGACCGCGGGTCCGGTCTGCTTATCGTCGAGAACATCAGTCTACATTCACTGCGTACGGCATGCAGGACGTACTTTCGAGACACCGTTGGAGCCATTGACTTTCGTGTTCTTCTGCATCGTGAGGTTCGTTGTTCGTGGAGGCTATCGAAGTAGAGCTCCTGAGGGGTTGGTGGGATGGCTATGAGAGCGGGAGCCCTCTTATATACCAGGACCTCTCGCTCCGCCACCGCCTTCACACCCGTGGAGAACATGAGAACCGGCATGCCATCATGTTATGTTATGTCAACCATGGAGATCCGCGATCCCATGGGAGGCTATTACACGGAACCTTTACTCAAACTGCGCTGGGAGGAAAAGACCATTAAAGTGAAACGTACCGTACATGGAACAAATCTCGCCCTCCTGATAATCCCTTTAGACGAACATAATCTCTACTACACAAAGAGCGATGACTTGAAGACGTTGAGCTCATTACCTGGGACGGTCATCGCAACCCACGATACAGTCAGCTAATACCGTTCAACAGGCCGATGTCCGAAGAAATCCTTCAAACGAGTAACGGGGTGCTCACCGCATTCCGTCTAAACGCAGGCGATACTGAAATACAGCAACTTGAAGCTTTGAAATTCGAACGCAGATTGTACGAACTCGCCATCTCAAACCCGGCCGAGTGGTGCCAACTATAGCTATTCTTGGCCACCCCCCACCTCCGAGTCGCGCAGCTTCATGCGCGGACAACATGGGCGCATGTGAACGCGTTCATTGGCCTTCGCGCTTTTGATGGCGAGAGTCGCGAATGAGTGCAAAATCGTCCACGAAGGCCTTGGGTGCTACGGATAGGGGAGGCCACGGGGCCGATCTGATGAGCGAGAGTCAGTGCCAGCGGTGCGCTCGTGCAAACCATGCTGCAAACACCTTGCGAAATCATGCTCAAATGGAGACAAGACCTGTTCAAAGAATGCTTGCTGTATCATGATGTAAGAGGAGGAAATGTTTGACAGGTCTCTTCGGTCTCTAGGTAAGACCAGGTTTGAAATTTGAAACGAGAACGATCTGGGCAGGTCGTTGGCGGTAGTAGAACCAAGGTGTGCATGTAGGATGGTGGCGTGCAAGAAGTGTTGGGCAAGAGAAGGCGCTTGTGTACGCTCCACTTCATCGTAAGTAAACAGTCAGAATCAAGCAGGTGCAGCTTCTCCCGTGCAGTTCAGAAAGGAACAAGAATATATTCAAAGAACATCGTGAAGAACACAGCTACTGACAGTTCCTGCATGCTTCGATCATGTCTCAGGATGCACGGCGATCCCTGATGCGTAGACAGCAGAAGCGATCGTCCAAGAATATCGAACGTTGACAGTCAACGAACAGCCCACCATGAATGCAAACGAAGATGCTCTGGACGCCTTGACATATGCCAGAAACGTAGCATGACTGTAAAATGCTATCGCCAAATCGCCTACGACAAACACAACACGAATCGGAAAAAATCGAAAGAGCATACAAACCTACATATCCGTACCGGACCCCCACCGAGTCGGGCAGGCAGCACGCTCGCCATTACCTCAACTCAATCGGCGGCACCCACTCCGGGACTAACCCCCACTCAAACTCCTTCCTCTCAAACTGCTCTCTAGCACTCTTCGGCACGAGCTCCAAGTAATTCGGTGGCAGCAAGGCGTCGTACGGGTTGATGCCCTTCCTCACTTCGAACCGCGTGTTGAGGAAGTCGGGTTTGCCGGGCCGGGGATCTGGGCAGGCGGTTTGGGTGGGAGGCCGTGGAAGGCGGAGGGGGAGGGGGAGGTGAAGGCGGATTGAGGTTGTTGAGGAGGGCCACCGAAGGCGGATTGGACGGGGGGTGCGCCGAATGCGCTTGGAGCTGGGGGTGGGGCGGTCCCGAAAGCACTTTGTACCGGTTGTTGCGCGGCGGCTCCGAACGCACTTGTACCGGTAGATGGGGGTGCACCGAATGCGCTGGGTGCGGCGGCCGTGGTTGAGGACCCAAAAGCGCTTTGAACTGTTCCTCCTGGAAGTGCACCGAACGCACTTGGTTGACTTTGCCCCGCATTCTGCTGTCCTAACGCGCCAAACGCTGAGCTGATGGTGCACCGAACGCGCTGCCCGATACAAGCGAGGCTTGTCCGAAGACAGACCCTCCTGCTGGTGCGGCGCCAGGAGGCTTACTACCAGCCCCAGAACCAAACGCGCTGGGTTGTCCTGAAAAGGCGGAAAACGCGCCTCCACCCGTACCTGAACCACCACCGAAGGCACCCGTAGCGGGTTTAAGTAGTGATGACTGGCCAAACGCCGATGTGGGAGCACCAGGTGTAGATGTGGAACCGAAGGCGGATGTCCCTGGAGCAGGGGTAGTAGTGGACCCGAATGCAGATGTGGGTCCAGGTCCGGTGCTTGCAGATCCAAACGCTGAAGCAGGTTGGGATGCTTGTCCGAAGACGGAGGTGGCAGGGGCTGGTTGTCCAAACGCGGATGTAGGTTGTGATGGTTGGCCGAATACTGAGGTTGGCTGGGATGGTTGACCAAAGGCGGATGTGGGTTGTGTGGTGGATGGCTGACCAAACGCTGAGGTGGCTCCTCCAGCGGGTTGACCGAACACGGAAGCAGATGGCGCGTTACTCTGTCCGAAGGCAGAGGTGCTGGGTTGTGATGTTTGTCCGAAAGCAGAGGTGGAGGCTGCTGTCGAAGGTTGACCAAAGGCAGACGTCGGCTGGTTGGTTTGACCGAAGGCTGACTGACCAAACGCAGAGGCGGGCTTCCCAAAGGCGGAAGGCGCAGCTGCATTGCTACCACTACCACCAAATGCGGAAGTACCTGCGTTGGCGAATGCACCGAATCCTGATGGTTTGCCAAATGCAGAGTTTGCAGCAGGCGCGCCGAAAGCTGAACCACCCGTATTCGATCCGAAAGCGGACCCGCCTGTGGACCCGAAGGCAGAGCCGGTGTTGGAACCGAAAGCTGGGCGCGTATTTGTAGACCCGAAAGCAGAGCTAGAGTTTGATTCCGGTGCTACGCCTGCAGCTTGCAAGGCCTGGACATAAAGCTGCTGTACATTCTTCCTCGCGTTGTCGTAAATTTGGTCAGCGTTGCTAGTCTTGCTGGCTTCGTAATTCATCTATGACATTGTCAGCCAACCGAGTACGTCGAGAGTAATGACATACGCACGTATTCCTGTGTTGTATTTGACTTCATCGCCGCTACCGCCTTTACTCGCAATTCCTCCGGACTCTCGTCTAAACCACCAATAACGGTCGGCATTGATTTGGCGGGACCATAGGAAGATAGAGGCCAGATGGGTCTGTCATGAGCGCGGTCAAGGTCGCGACTTAGACTCTCCGGACTAAATGACGGAGATGACGGATCCATAGAGCGCAGCGGCGAATCCGATGAGGGGGACGCAGAGCGATTCAGTTAGCTTGTCGCCAGGCGTTGCGAAAGGTGGAAGGGGGCGAACGTGAATAGGTTGGTGGCAGCAGCACTGTTGTTATTGGCCTGCGAACCTCCAGAGTTCGGTGTCCATGACTGATCTTGATTTGGTCAGACACAACAGGGAGAGGACAAGGTAAATCTAGGAGATCGAGGAGACAACAAAGAGGACCGTGACGCACTGCCGAATCCCGGTTTTTGTCCGCCACCAGGGTGCTCATTCCGACAGTTGGCACCAAATTTGCATTGACCGCGCAGAAAAAACTGGCATACTGCCTATTCATAAATCATGTCAGCACCAAAATCGCGTAGAACAATGGCCTCCCAGCATACCATGACGCGGCAAGTATGGAACGTCCCCTGAAGCACCGGTAGCTAGTAGAGGAAACTGAGGGTAAGGGTCGAAGCACTTCAGCGTCGGTGCATGCAATAGATGAAGGTATCAAAGATTTAGAGCGTGATAGACCGGGGTGGTGAGATGGGATCGGTGGGTGTAGAGAAGTGGGTGAGTTCGGAGACGTTTCACTTCGACCGCCCAGACGCAGCGACCCCGACCACCGCCCAGTTCTCCCGATTTGGCAGTCAGCGCGTCAACAACGCGTCGAGGACCCCAGAGACCGATCTGACTGCACGCTCAGCCTAGTCACGCTGCTCAGTTCTGTACACGACCTCCTCCATCGCTGCTGCTTCATTTCCAACGGTTCGAATTGACCATCATTCTAGGTAGTTAGGTGTGTGATTATAAGTCTCATATGTGACATGTTGTTAACGATTATACTCCAGTCGTGCAGTTGGACATCTGTTGGCTCGGTTCACTCGCAATCTCATTTCCTCGACTCGAGTTTGAGGAGGACTCGCAAACTTCGATCGCTCCTCATACTCTTGCCAAGAGAATCCGAGGACGTCCCCTGATTTTGCTATGAAGTCCGAAGACAATCCCACACAACCACCACCACAACCTCAAGCGCAAGCACAACCTGCGCCGACACCCCAACCCGCACCAGCTCCTGCTCCTGCTCCCGCACCCGTACCTGCCCAGGCCCATACTCCCCAGCCAGCAGCCGCTCAATCGTCATATACTCCAGCAGCACAATGGGCTCAATCACGTATGTTCACAAACCCATTGTCGCTGCGTACAATGGGCACTTTCTAAGCACACGTCAACCCCGCCAGAGATCCCTATTGACCCTGCGCTGCAACAGCAGCAACAGCATGCTGCGTACGTCCCTCCTCTTTCGCTCTGGCCACTTTATTCCCTTGGCTGATAAGATGGCTCGCTCTTACCACAGACCTCAGTATTCGTACTACAGCCATTACCCACAGGCACAGTACGCGAACTACCATCACTACACCCCTCAGCAGCACCAGCCTCAACAAGCTCAAGCTCAAGTAGCCCAGGCGCAAACGGCAGCGGCGGTAGCGGCCAGACCTGTTCAACCACAGACTCAGGCTCAGCCCACGCAGATGCAGATCCCGACGCAGACGCAAGCTCAGCAGCAGCAACAACAACAACAGCAGCAGCAGCAGTTACAACAGCAGCAGCAGCAGTTACAACAGCAGCAGCAGCAACAGCAACAGCAACAACTTCAGCAGCAACAGCAAGCGCAAGCGCAAGCAAATCAAATTGACACAGCAGATATCGCGACGCTGAATGACGCGCTAGGGAGTGCAGGTGTTGACTTGAGGGTGCGTCTCATGAGTTCAGTGTTATCTGCTTCCAGCTAACGTACAATGCCAGGCGGAAGAAGAAACCCTCCACCGCTCATCCGACCAATACCACCAATACCGTCCCTACGAAGACCGCTCCCGCAAACAACCCTCCACCCCCTCCTTCGACACGCGCCACCTCGGCCCCGTCATCCGCGC